>JAJIBD010034787.1:0-22392 GCA_021461705.1 Cryptotis parvus
ATGAAAAGCTCTGTATATATCTACCAGCCCTCTTTCTTCCATTTCTTATTTCAGGTAAGTATTTCCTTGGTGAGTTTCAGTTTTGTCGGTTTATCAATAGTTAATAAAGTAGTTTTGAAGTCTCAAACTACTATTGTGTTACTGTCAAAGTCTTCTTTGAGATCTATTAGCAGTTGTTTTAAGTATTTTGCTGACCCCACTTTGGGTGCATGTATGTTTAGGAGTGTAATTTCTTCCTGATATGTGTATCCTTTGATTATTAAGAAATGGCCTTCACTGTCTCTTCTAACCTTTTTCAGCCTATGTCTTTTTTTTTAAGCCAAGTGTATTTTGTCAGATACTAGTATGGCTATACCTGCCTTTTTGAAGAGCTGTTTACATGGAGAATTATCTTCCAGCCTTTGACTTTGAGTCTGTGTTTACTCTGATATTCAGATGTGTTTCTTGTAGGCAGCAGAGTCCAGTCCTTGGTTTTATTTTGGAAGAAGCTTAAAGGTTTCTGTATAGTTCCTTTCCAAGCTCTAAGTAATCTATTTCTTTTCACCTCCTCATGTGTCTACCTGTCTGTCTGTCAAAACTCAGTTTCTCAATACAGATTAGACTTTTCCTTCAATGACTCATTTAGCAATTTTCTTTCTAAGGTGACTATTTTGAGATTACTGTTATTTTAGCTTCCAATCCTATAATGTAGGGATAGGGAATTGCATTTTATGTAATTGCTAATCTAATACTAGTTTCAATAGGACAGTCTTCAAAGTCCAAAATGTGGTTTGCTGAAGTGGTACAGGTAGGTATCCTTTGTTACTGATCTAAGAGCAATGCTGAAATGGAGAGTAAACACTCAGATATATTTATAGCAATATAACAAAATAGATTTGTATCTGTATGTGTTGAACTTAGTATTTAAAGTTTAGACTTTATTTATATATTCCTTTATTTATATATAATAAGCTTTATATATTCCTTTTTCTTTTGGCAATGGTGACTTAAAAATGAAAAAAACACAAGACAAAACTGTTGGACTTGGACTTTCAAAAGCACTGACTTGTGAAGTACTTGTTAGAATCCTTTTGGGTGGCCAGCAGAAGAATACCTGGAGTAAAAGAGAAGTAATGAAGAAAGTAAATGATTAATCCAGGCCTGTGGTCAGGAACAGTGGCTCAGGTCATTCAATAAGAGCTGGATCTCCAACCTGAAAGGTTCTTTCTATTCCTTTACTTCCCAGGGTGTACCTGAATTAGCTGCCAATAAATTGTTAATTGCTTTACAAGCTTTATTAAAACAGATCTTTCTTGTCGCATCTTGGAACTTTTGTGGTGAAGTAGGCAAAAGTATGATGGAAGGTTAGGGAGCAGAGGGACATAGTTTGTTTTTCATATCCTAAAGAGAGTTTTCTCACATTTCTGGGGATTATGTCTATGTACTAAACAGTCTTGGATTCCTTCATACATTACAGAGACAGATAGACTATCCAAGATAGAAAGGAATTCCTAAAATAAGCATCCAAGTTTTATTTATCCAGATTTCCTGGACATAAATACACACATGCATAAGTTGAATGTATGAATCAGTTTCCCTCAGCTTTTCATTCATTCTCAGAGTAAACACAACCTAGAATTACTTGTTGCTAGATTTTCTTACCACCACACATTCTGAGATTTCCTCATCCAAAGGAAAAGATTCTCTATTATAAATAAATGAATTCATTTCTCTCAGATCATGTCTTCTGATTTTTGATTCATAAAAACTGGCCAAAGTGGAGAAACCATTAACTAATAATATTGTAAACAACAGTATCTCAATAAAAATGTTGGAAAAAAAGAAATCTGGCCAAGGCGTCAAATTGGCCTCTATTTCTGTTCTATTTAGTCCCCAGCTAGCCTGTCCAAATGATACCCCAAAATGATGATGAGTTTTTTTGGTCTTCCTTTAACTCAATGACTCAGATTCCGTCTCCTCATTCTATTTTGAGATGGTGGTGCTCTAGTCTAGTTGTGTCAGAAAGCCTGCCTGAGAAAAATTTCCTTTCACTCTTGACTGTTTTTCAACTCTTCTCATCACATCTTTAAAGACAATTGTGAATGCTAGCATTTGGCATCTTACAAAATCACAGCTATCAGTTTTCCTGTGTTTTAACTATAGTGCTTTTCCCATTATTCCTTTAGTTACAAAAATCATTTCTTTGATAGTTGGAAATGATCACTTTGGACAAGAAGTGAGTGCTGAAAAGAGGGAAAATGACGAAAGAAGAAAAGTGTCCGCCACAGAAGCAGGGGGTGAAGTGGGGGGGTATGGGAGGGAAACTAGGGACATTGATGGTGAGAATGTACACTGGTGAGGGAACGGGTGTTGGAACATTGTTTGACTTAACACTTGAACAACTTTGTAACTGCACTTCACATTGATTCAATTAAAATTTTAAAAAAGTTATTTCCGACCTTGCCTCTTCCATAGAAATGGCTAACAGTTGGACAGAGCTATGTAAAAAGTAAGTAGGGCGTTTGCCTTGCACCAGCACAGCAGGGTTAGATCCCAGGCTTCCCCTGAGCACCACTTGTCACTTGTCTTCCCATTGATTTGCTCAAGTGAGTGCCAGTAACATCTCCATTCATTGGGAATGAGGTCCATTATTGCTACTGTTTTTGACATATGGAATACACCACAGGTAGCTTGCCAGGCTCTGCTGTTCCCTGAGCACCACCAGAGGTAAATTTCAGAGTGCAAAGTGCCTACTACAAAGTCAGGCTGCGGATGGGGGGTGGGGGAGGGGGACATTGGTGGTGAGAAATGTGCACTTGTGCAGGGATGGATGCTGAAGCACTGTATGACTGACCCCTAATCATGAACAGTTTTGTAATTGTATTTCTCACCGTGGTATAATAAAATAAAAAATTTCTGAGTGCAGAGTCAGGAGTAACCACTGAGATTGCCAGGAGTGACACGCCTGCCCCCACCCTTCTTTCCCCCAAAAATTAGAACAACAGTCTTAGAACCTATTGCAAACTTCAAAAAAATTTCTTTTGAAGTAGTTCAAAATAAAGTCACCTCTTTCAAGTGATTACTTAAATTCTGAGCAAAAAATGCATCTTAATGTTATGCACATTGGAAAAACAACTTCCCTAAGACCTGGGGGAAGCTTGTTTGTGCTCAATTCTTAGGAAATTCCCCCAGGCAGGTATCTCCAATCAGCTCTGATCTACTCATCAGTGATTTTCTTCCAAAAGGAACCACTTGAGGCTGAGCCAGAGACCTGTCAAGTGCTTTAGGCCTTGTGGGGATCTGGGAGGAAGGGAAGAAGGACTGGGGGTGGGGAGGAATAGTGGGGTGGGGAATTTGCAGAGGAATTGTTAAATCTGCTACTAAATGCCAGGAAAACAACTTCTCAAGGAAGACTCCCAAGTTCCAAAGTGGGTGGAGGGAGGATGTTATTGTGAATTGCTTATATTTGAGCTTTTCTGCAGCAGTAATTGGGGGACACTCTCAGAAATATCTGTATAATGAATGTAGTGGAGACTGAGTACATGTAGCTCTAGTCATGTTAAAGAAATGCCAGGCATGCCAGGGTCATGACACACCCTGAAAAAAAGCATGGAAGTGGGAAACAAGGCTACGCTGAATGTCTGCACTTGCAGCCAATGAAATGTGTTAGGAAAATAGTTAAATGATTCACAAGTTACCTAAGTAAGATCGTTGGTAGTCCCTTATTATTTGTGTAAAAATAAAAATTGACAAATAGGAACAATAAGACAAAATGAAGTTTCTTTTTTTAAAATTTTTTATTATACCACCGTGAAACATACAATACAAAGGTGTTCATAATTGGTTCTTGGTAATACAGTATTCCAGCACCCATCCCTCCACCAGTGCCGCATTTCCACCACCAATGTACCCTCCCCTCCCGTCCCCCAGGCCGCCCTTAATAGCAGGTACCCCAGTTTCCTCTTTCTCTCTCTATCTCTCTGTCTCTGCATCTCTCTCCCTCTTATTTTACACATTGTGGCTAGCCCTGCAGATATTTAGAGTTTATCACTTAAGTCTCTTTGTGTATATTCAGTGGTGAGTTTTAATCTGCCATTACCATTTCCCATATTTATAAAAACACTGGTATCTATTTATATCCTATTAATGAATGCAGTCATTCTATATCTGTCCTTTTCCTTCTGACTAATTTCACTCAGCATGATAGACTCCATGTCCATCCATTTGCAGGTAAATTTCATAATTTCATCCTTTCTGACAGCCGCATAGTATTCCATAGTGTAGATGAACCACAGTTTCTTTAGCCAGTCCTCTGTTCTCGGGCATTTAGGTTGTTTCCAGATTCTAGCTATAGTGAATAGCGCAGAGATGAATAAAGAAGTACAGATAGTGTTTCTGCTATGTGCTTTTCGGTCTCTAGGGTATATTCCCAGGAGTGCTATTGCTGGATCAAATGGGAGCTCAATATCTAGCTTTAGGAGGAATGCCCATATTGTTTTCCCAAAAAGGGTTGGACCAGTCGGCACTCCCACCAGCAGTGGATCAGAGTCCTTTTTTCCCCACATCCACGCCAGCACCGGTTGTTCTTGCTGTTTTGGATGTGTGCCAGTCTCTGTGGGGTGAGATGGTACCTCATTGTTGTTTTGATTTGCATCTCCCTGATGATTAAAGATGAAGAGCACTTTTTCATATGCCTTTTGGCCATTCGAATTTCTTCTTTATGGAAGCTTCTGTTCATTTCTTCTCCCCATTTTTTTGATGGGGTTGGCTGTTTTCTTCTTGTGGAGTGCTACCAGTGCCTGATATATCCTGGATATTAACCCCTTGTCAGATGGGTATTGGGTGAATATCCTTTCCCACTCTGTGGATTGTCTGTGTATCTTGGTCACCGTTTCTTTTGAGGTGCAGAAGCTTTTCAATTTTATATAATCCCATTTGTTTATCATTGCTTCCATTTGCTTGGTCAGTGGTGTGTCGTCTTTAAAGATACTTTTCGTTTCGATGTCGTAGAGCGTTTCTCCTATGTTTTCTTCGATGTACCTTATAGATTCATGTCTGATGTTGAGATCTAGAATCCATTTTGATCTGACTTTTGTGCCTGGCGTTAGAAGGAGGTCTAAGTTCATTTTTTACACGTAGCTGCCCAGTTTTCCCAGCACCATTTGTTGAAGAGGTTTTCTTTGCTCCACTTAATATTTTTTTGCTCCTTTATCGAAGATTAAGTGGTTGTATATTTGTGAGTGCGTTTCAGGATACTCAGTTCTATTCCATAGGTCTACGGGTCTGTCTCTATACCAATACCACACTCTCTTAATTACAACTGCTCTGTAGTAGAGCTTGAGGTTGGGGAAAGTGATACCTCCCATCTTCTTTTTCCCAAGGATTGCTTTAGCTATTCATGGGGTTTTATTATTCCATACAAATTTCAGGAGTGTTTGTTCAATTTCTTTGAAGAACATCATGGGTATCTTTATAGGGACCACATTGAATCTGTATAAAGCTCTAGGGAGTATTACCATTTTGATAATGTTAATCCTTCCGATCCATGAGCAGGGAATGTGTCTCCATTTCCTCAGGTCTTCTTTTATTTCCTGAAGTAACGTTTTGTAGTTTTCTTTGTAGAGATCCTTTACATTCTTTGTCAAACTGATTCCTAGGTATTTGATTTTCTGCGGTGCAATTGTGAATGGGATAGTTTCTTTAATGTCCCTTTCTTCTCTTCCGCTGTTTGCATATAGGAAGGCCATTGACTTTTGGGTATTGATTTTGTACCCTGCCACTCTACTATAAGAATGCATTATTTCTAGGAGCCTCTTGGTAGAGAGTTTTGGGTTTTCCAGGTATAATATCATGTCATCTGCAAATAGTGATAACTTGGCTTCTTCTCTTCCTATCTGGATGCCCTTAATGTCTTTTTCTTCCCTGATTGCTATGGCAAGTACTTCCAGTACTCTATTGAATAGAAGTGGTGAGAGTGGGCAGCCTTGTCTTGTCCCTGATCTTAGGGGAAGGCTTTTAGTTTTTTCCCCTTTGAGAATGATGCTCGCTGTGGGCTTGTAGTAGATGGCCTGGATTATCTTGTGGAAGGTTCCTTCAATCCCCATTTTACGGAGAGCTTTCATCATGAATGGGTGTTGAATCTTGTCAAATGCCTTCTCTGCATCTATTGATATGATCATATGGTTTTTTTTTTTTCTTTTTGTTGATATGATGTATTATGTTGATTGACTTGCGGATGTTGAAACATCCTTGCATTCCCAGGATGAATCCCACTTGGTCATGGTGTACAATCTTTTTGATGACTCTTTGGATTCTATTTGCTAGTATTTTGTTGAAGATCTTAGCATCTGTATTCATCAGGGAGATTGGTCTGTAATTTTCCTTTTTTGTGACATCTTTGTCTGCTTTGGGTATCAGGGTGATATGTGCCTCGTAAAAGCTATTTGGGAGTATTTCTGTTTCTTTGATTTGTCGGAAGAGCTTAAAAAAGAATTGAAAGTAAAAGGAGCCCAACCCAAGCAGAAAGAAAGAAATAATAAAACTTAGAGCAGAAATCAATGAGATGGAATGTCAAAAAACAGTCCAGAAGATCAACAAAAACAAAAGCTGGTTCTTTGAAAAAGTAAACAAGATTGACAAACCACTTGCAAGACTTGTAAGAAAAGGAAAAGAGATAACCCAAATAAATAGAATCAGAAATGAAAACGGGGACATCACAACTGAAAACACAGAAATTCAAAAGATCATCAGAGATTACTATGAGAGCCTGTACGCCACGAAACAAGAGAACCTAGAAGAAATGGACAAATTCCTGAATTCCTATAGCTTCCCAAGTTCTGCAACAAGAAGATTTGGAATACCTCAACAAACCTATCTCCATCGAGGAAATAGAATCGGTAATCAAAAAGTCTCCCCAAACACAAAAGCCCAGGTCCAGATGGATTCACCAGTGAATTCTACAAAACCTTTAAAGAGGACCTACTTTCAATTCTTTTTAAGCTCTTCCGGCAAATCGAAGAAACAGAAATACTCCCAAATAGCTTTTTACGAGGCACATATCACCCTGATACCCAAAGCAGACAAAGATGTCAAAAAAAGGAAAACTACAGACCAATCTCCCTGATGAATACAGATGCTAAGATCTTCAACAAAATACTAGCAAATAGAATCCAAAGAGTCATCAAAAGATTGTACACCATGACCAAGTGGGATTCATCCCGGGAATGCAAGGATGGTTCAACATCCGCAAGTCAATCAACATAATACATCATATCAACAAAAAGAAAAATAAAAACCATATGATCATATCAATAGATGCAGAGAAGGCATTTGACAAGATTCAACACCCATTCATGATGAAAGCTCTCCATAAAATGGGGATTGAAGGAACCTTCCTCAAGATGATCCAGGCCATCTACTACAAGCCCACAGCGAGCATCATTCTCAATGGGGGAAAAACTAAAAGCCTTCCCCTTAAGATCAGGGACAAGACAAGGCTGCCCACTCTCACCACTTCTATTCATTATAGTACTGGAAGTACTTGCCATAGTAATCAGGGAAGAAAAAAGACATTAAGGGCATCCAGATAGGAAGTGAAGAAGCCAAGTTATCACTATTTGCATATGACATGATATTATACCTGGAAAACCCAAAACTCTCTACCAAGAGGCTCCTAGAAATAATACATTCTTATAGTAGAGTAGCAGGGTACAAATTGAAGTTTCTTTTTGTTTTTTTCTTTCCTCTTTTTAAGTTAGGCACTGTGGTCTACAATATTATTAATAATTGAAATTTTAGGCATGGAAGATTCCAGATTCTGTGTCCCAGCACCAGTGTCCTCCACCAGCAGCGCAAGGTCTTCGTGTTCTCCACCTCACCTCCTTAGCAAATTCATTTGGTATGAAGCTATTAGGGACCACACCAAGTGTTGCTCAGGGCTTACTTCTTATTTTGTTCTCAGTGGTTACTCCTGATGGTGCTGGGGATAGAATCAGGGTCAGCTGCATGCAAGGCAAAGATCTTAACCTCATAGAGTGTCTATGGCTCCACAAACTTATTTATATATATGTTATGTATAATATATTATCACTGTGTCACTGTCTTCCCATTGTTCATTGATTTGCTCCAGCGGGCACCATTAACATCTCCATAAATCCTGTCACAAGCAAGTGTAGCCCAAGGGCATCTGCTTGCTCCAGGGACAGGAAGAGCCTCAGACCATTCTTCAGGTTATGGAATTGAGGGCCATAATTGTTACTAGTTTTTGGCATAACAAATAAAACACGGGTAGCTTGCCAAGCTTTACCGTGTAGGTGGTATATTCTCAGTAGAAGGCTCTCATCTCGAGCATGTACTGATGAAACTAAAAGGGAAAGATCAGGTTTTCTCTTGGATGGAGCTCTGAGAAACTATGTGGTCTGGATGTTGAGAATGACAAACCACATGCTGTGTGGGTTACTCTGGCTACTTGCTAGGCTTACTAGGATGATGAATATCAATTAGAAAATGTCTAGAACTGTATACAGTGTAAAAATGTGAACGATCCTGGGAAGGACTTTATCCTAAAATCACTATTACTAAGAATACCAATGATAACTCCACAGCGGGTAGGGTGTTTGCCTTACATGTGGCTGACCTGGGTTCTATCCCAGCATATATAATGTATATATGTATATTATAGTGTGGGTCACATGTCTAAAATAATGTTGACTCTTATTGTTTTTATGTACACAGTTGCCTCACTTCTGCAACTTTTCTCACTTCACAAAAATGGCCAAGAACCTTGACCATTGTCCTTATGTTATATCCAGTAACCCTCATCATTCCTCCCACTTGTCCATTCCTTGGAAATCTCATTTCTGTAATCTAGGGTTAGGGATTTGTCATTCTTTTATATATTTCACCCCTATCTTTTTACTCTGTATACCATAGATCAGTGAAATTATCCACTATAAATGATTTTGCTGTTGAAAGCTATGGGAGCCTGGTACCACCAGGAAACACCTGGAGGTGCTTAGGGGCTATGAAAGAGAGCCCTGGCAGTGATTGGAGAGTCATGTTGTGCCAGGTATCAAACTCAGGGTCTTACACAAGGTAAGTATGAGATTCACTACATGAACTGTCTCCATAGTCCCCATAACATGGATTTTTTAAAAAAAGCTATTGGATCTGTGGTTGAAAATTGAGATAGTTTTACTTTAGGGTTTGAAGGTTTGAGTGGAGAAAGGACAATCTATAGAATATGTACTAAAATATGCAATCATACAGTTAGGATCCAAAAAGGATTACATAGCAAGAATTTATGTTGATGTTATTATACAAGTTTAAAATTTTAAAGCAGTTTTGTCAGAGATAAAGTGAAAAATAATATGATTAGAGGTACCTGACTTGACAACTTTTTGGGACTAAGACTTCGGAAAGAATGGTTGAGGGACTGAGAGTTTAAAAGATCTAGCAAAAAATAAAAAAATAAAAAATAAAATATTTAGCAGACTCATTAACACCAGGGAAACATGATACAGATTCCAAGCCATGCAACCTTAAACTGAATAAACAAAAGCATACTAAAACAGGAAAGGACATGTTCTCTTTGTGGAGCGTGTTTATAGAGCAAGAGCTAACTTTGAGCAGGAGGACCATGTTGTGGCCATGGCTTCAGAATAATGAATATAACATTTCCCATGAAAATGAGGCATCACACTAACCCCTGAACTTAGTCTGTTTTTGATAGCAGTATTAGTGACATACAAATTGTACATATTGAAAATATGCAACTTGATCAATTTTGATATTGTTGAAAATGTTGCTAGTGGTGTGTGTGGAGCCACATTGGGGTGGTGTGTGTGTGTGTGTGTGTGTGTGTGTGTGTGAGAGAGAGAGAGAGAGAGAGAGACAGAGAGAGAGACAGAGAGAGAGAGTGAGAAAGATGAAGTGCGAGCAAGTGTGAGTGAGGGCATACAGAGTGCTAGTACCTTACTGTTTAGTCCACCATTACTGTGCTCAGGACCCTTAAAAAATCAGTATGTATATATGTTATATGCAAGATATATATGTGCTTCTTTCTTCTAACAAATATATGCAGGAGGAGTGGAATATCTGGATCATGAGACAGTATAATCAGCTCCTCCCTGTTTCCCCAAATGGTTGTACTGTATTGTGTATTTGTTTTCTTACTATTGAGTTTTTAACAGCTCATAATTCATTCTAGATGCAAAGTTCTTTGTTCAATGTTTACTATGCAATTATTATTTTTATATTATTTAATTTTTTATTATTATTTTTTTTGCTTTTTTTTGGTCACACCCGGCATTGCTCAGGCGCTTTCTCCTGGCTCTGCACTCAGGAATTATTCCCTGGCAGTGCTCGGGGTACCATATGGGATGCCCGGGGATCGAACCCAGGCCAGCACAGGTCGGCCGCATGCAAGGCAAATGCCCTACCTGCTGGACTATCGCTCCGGCCCCTATTTTACTATTTTTTATTAATATTTTATTGCATTACCTTGAGATATAGAATTACAAAGATGTTCATGTCTGGGTTTCGGTTATACAGTGTTCCAGCATCCATCCACCAGTGCCCATTTCCCACCACCAATGACTCCAATCCCCTCCCCCGTTCCCTAGCCTGCTTCTATGGCAGGTTCTTTATCTCTTTTCTCTTTTCTCTTTCTCTTTCTCTTTCTCTCTTTCTCTTTCTTTCTCTTTCTCTCTCTCCTCTCTTCCCTCTCTTACACATTGTGGATTGCAGTACATACGTTTAGAGATTATCATATCTTTTGCCTATGTTCAATGTTCAGTTTAAGGCTGGTATTACCATTTTCGATGATTATTAGCACACTGTTCCCTTCTCTGCCTTACCTAACTTCTGACTCCCCACACATTTGTGATAGATTCCACCCATTGACAAGATCTCCTGATCCATGTTTTGCCTGACTTGGATATTGGTATCATAATATATGTATATGTATACGTACATATACATATATATTTTATGTCATGCAAATAAAAAATAAATGCAATAATTTTATATGTCTTTTTCCTTCTGGCTAATTCTCACTCAATATGATCCTAAGTCCATCCATTTATAGGCAAATTTCATAACTTTTTTCCCAACATCTTACTATGCAAATTTTAAAATTTATGTATTTTAAAATATATTTTGAAGATCAAAAGTTTAAAATTTTGATGAAGTCCAATTTACCAGTACATTCTTCCTAAAGAATTATGTTTTGGGGGCCTGAGCAATACTTCAGTGGGTAGGACATTTGCCTTGCATGCAGCCAACCTGGAATCAATCCCTGGTATTCCATATGGTCCCCTGAGCACTGCCAGGAGTAATTCCTGAGTGAAGAGCCAGGAGTAACTCCTGAGCACTGCCAGGTGTGACCCAAAAAGCCAAAAAAAAAAGAATTATGTCTTGTTGTCTTAAATGAAAATATTTTTGCTTAATGAGGCTTAACAAGAAAAAAAAATATTTTGATTTTTTTCTCCCTAAAAATAACATTAGATTTTACATTTAGGTCAATGATACAACTCTAGGGGGCCAAAGGGATAGTACTGTTGTTAGGCATTTGCTTGCACAAAACTGACTCTAAATTTTTTAACAGGGTCATATTTTTAAAAATTATTATAAAATTAAATCCATGTTAAAATTATTTAAAAATTAAATCCCATTGAGTGGCAGCTGTCAGAAAGTCACTGGGATCCCCAACAGTGTCAAGAAGTGAGTTCCCTTCTACCTCCGAGGCCACGGGAATGGATGAAAACTTAGAAATCTGATGCAGTTTTAAAAGCTTTACTATCACAGGTTCCGATATACAATCCAAGAGCAGGGAAAACCTCCAGACTCTGGGTTCCCAGCTAGGCCCCAGCCACGTGTGTAGGCCAAGATGTCTGCCACCATGTGTTGAGGCCCAACAGAGAATGGAGAGGATGGAGAAGCAAAAAGCTAAGGGAAGCTGAAATGGCAAAAAGGGAAAAGAGAGCTTCTTTCTTCTTGCAGCTTATTTTATAGTTAGAAAACTGCCCAAATTTCCCAGCCCAGCCCATTGTGGGCTGGGCTATCTAGACATGAAAACAGGAAAACAGCTCAATAGAAATGTTGCAACTTCAAGAGGCCTTCTGGCTGTTTACAAGAACACAGAACTTATTCAAAGCCTCCCCAGCAGAGTTGGGAAGAGCTCTTCTCTTCCTAACTCTGAATAATTCATCTCAATGTCAGTGAACTAAAAGTGCCAATAAAGAGACACAGAGTGGCAAAAATGAATTAAGTGAATTTCAAACTGAATCCAACATTCTGCTGTAAGCTAAATGTAACTTCCCCTGGCAGGGAGGGTCAAATCCCCCTCAGGTAATTTCTCCCAGCACCTCACCTAATGTCTTGAGCCAAGATCTGCCTGGAAATGCTTTTTATAGGGTAGAGAATGGGTTTCTGAGGATGGCATGCCTCTGTACCAAAGACTATAATGATGCCAGTTAAATATTTCTCAAGCCTTCAAAAAAGTTTTGTCTACTTCACAGTAGTTTTGTATTTTAGTTGCCTTTGAGGTTATCAGGGAGCCATGCTTGCTTGCTTGAGGCAAACAGCATTTCTCTCTGGGCTAATTACTTAGAGATCCAACGTGGCCAGGCAAATATGCTGGTAAGATCTAGATAGTCCCACGATGATTGTGGCAGCATGAAAGAATATTTATACCAACCAGTACAGAATACATGGTCAGATAAACTGCCACATTTAGACTCACCCCCCTATCTATGAAGTGACCTTCAGGAGGCAATCCAGGGCAGATGCAGAGGCTCTTAGGTGTCCAGCAACAGGCAGCAGCTGTGGTGGCAGTAGCAGCAGAGATAAGGACCCAGGGCAAATGTTCTTAGAAGGCCACTGCACAGGATTTAAATGCATGGAGCTCTGCTAAAGTCCCTGGCCCCATGTTAGAGAAGCTAAGGGCAGGGATTCCCCAGTGGGGCTACAAAGGCAGCTGCCAGTTTTGCTTCCCCTATATTTCCCATAAGATCCATATCCAGTGGTTCCACATAGTTACAAAGGAACACAGAAAGGAAGGAATATCCTAGAAGGGGTGAGAAGAGATCATCACTGCCAGACTGCCACAGTGGGAAAACAGTGCAGAATACCACCATGAGTAGTGGAGGAACACAGGAGCCCTGAAGCTTCAATAAGAAATAAATACTCACATACAAACTCTCTCTGGTAGAATTCAGAGATTAAATGGTGAGGATATTCAATGAGCTCCAAGAAACAGTGGAACAAAAAGTTAATAAAATATAGAAGGAACTGAAAGCAAAGTAAGAAAAACTGAAACAGAAGTGTCACATTAAAAAAAAAATTCCAGCAGATGAAATGAGAAATTCAATGGTACCTCAACAGTAGAATGGTAACAGCTGAAGACTGTATCAGTGAGCTTGAAGAGGAGCTGCAGAAAGCATTCAGGCAACAACAGAAGATGAAAGTGATCTCAAAATAGCTCGAGTGAAGGCAAGAGAACACTGGGATGAATTCAGGAGGAGGGCAACATAAGAAATCATTGGAGTCCAGAAATTGAACTCCCATTTGACCCAGCCATACCACTCCTGGGAATCTACTCTGGGAAACCAAAAATACGCAGCGGAAACACCATCCCTACTTTTATGTTCATAGCAGCATTATTCACAATAGCCAGAATCTGGAAGCAACCAGAGTGCCCGAAAATCGATGACTGGATAAAGAAGCTTTGGTACATCTACACAATGGAATACTATGCAGCTGTTAGGAAAAAATGAAGTTATAAAATTTGCCTATAAAATGGATGGACATGGAGAAGATTATGTTGAGCTTAAATTAGCCAGAAGGAGAGAGACAGATACAGAATGACTGCATTTATTTGCATGGCATAAATATATATGTACATATTATGATACCAATATCCAAGGTCAAGTGAAACATATATCAGGAGGTCTTGTCAAAGGTGGAAATTATCACAAACATGTGGGAGTCAGAGGTTAGGTAAGACAGAAAACGAAACAGGGTGCTAACAATTGTCGAGGGTACTAATGCCAACCTAGAACTGAGCATTAAATAGAGGCAAAAGGATACACATGACAACCTTTTAATGTATGTTCTGTAATCCATAGTCTGGAAGGGAAGGAAAAGAGAAAGAGAGAGAAAGGGAAAGAAATAAAGAACCTGCCATGGAGGTGGGCTGGGGAAGGGGGAGGGAACCGGGATGTTGGTGGTGGGAGATGGGCACTGGTGGAGGGATGGGTGCTGGAACACTGTATGAGCAAAACCCAAACATGAACTTTTAATTGTATATCTTTTATTTGTATATCTCACGGTGGTATAATAAAATACTAAAAAAAAGAAGCATTGGAGTCCCAGAGGGACAGGGAGATAATATCAGTGAGATAGTCACTTGTTACTTGTCTTCCTGTTGTTCATCGATTTGCTTGAGCACGCACAGCAACGCCCCTTTTGTCCCTGTTTCATGTTAGTGTAGCCCAAGGCATCTGCTCACTCCAGGAACACGAAGAGCCTCAAACCATCGTTAGGTCATGGGAATGAGGTCTATTATTGTTACTGATTTTTTGGCATATTGAATATGACATGGGTAGCTTGCCAGGTTCTGCCATGCAGGTGGGATATTTTAGGTAGTAGGTAGGCTCTCAGATCTTACATTTTCTGATGAACCACATGGCCGTAAAGTGGGCACATGCAATGAGTAGAGCTGGGAACAGCTCTGCCCCGTGTATCTGTGTTCTGTCACCGCCGATAGCCTGGAAGGAGTTTGTTGGCAGGTCCACCCAGCCTCTCAGATGGGGGAGAGGTGAGGGAAATGGACCTCCACTGGGGTAAAATCAAGAGGCACAACATAAGAATCATTGGAGTCCCAGAGTGACAGGGAGGTAACATCAGTGATGTAGTAATAGTTAAAAATCATCATCACTGAAAAGTTTCCAGAACTGGAGAACACAGGCATCCATATCCAAGAAGCCCAAAATGTACCAGATAAAAAGACCCCAAGATCCCTAATAAGAACATTTTGTATCATAGGTACAGTACTGAAAGCAGCAAGATCATACAACACTGAAGCAGTAAGATCAAAGAAGGAAATTACATATAAAGTAGCATCCCTTAGATTTTCAGCATATCTATTTCATGAAACCCTTCATGTCTGAGGTCAGTCATGAGATATAGTTAAAGAACTTAATGGGATGAAGGTCTCATCAAGAATACTCTGCTAGGAGGTCTGACCAAAGGTGGAAATTACCACAAATGTTGTGGAGTCAGAGGTTAGGTAAGAAAGAGAAGGGAACATGTGCGAATAAATGTCAAAAAGGGCTAATACCAACCTAGAACTGAGCATTGAATACAAGCAGAAAAATGCACATGATGGCCTCTATGTATGCATTGCAATCCACAATGTGTAAGAGAGGGAAGAGAGAGGGGAAAAGAGAAAAGAGATAAATAACCTGCCTTAGAGGCAGTCTATGGGATGGGGGAGGGAATTGGGGACATTGGTGGTGGGAAATGGGCACTGGTGGAGGAAGAGTCTGGAACATTATGTGACTGAAACTTCCAAACATGAACAACATTGTAATTGTATATCTCACAGTAGTATAATAAAAATATTAATTAAAAAAAGAATACTCTGCTAGACTATCATTCAGATTTGAAGGAATGATACACAACCTCATGGATAAACAACAGCTCAGAAACTTCATCTGGTCAAAACTGCCTTGAAAGAAGTATTGATGGGTTACTCTAAGGCAAGACAAAACCCACAACACAGAGAGATGGCCCAAAACCCCATTGACAATAATTCATCTCAATGTCAGTGAACTAAAAGTGCCAATAAAGAGACACAGAGTGGCAAATGAATTAAGTGAATTTCAAACTGAATCCAACATTCTGCTTCCTACAAGAAACATATTGGAATAGTCAAAGAAACTATAAACTAAAATTCAGAGGCTAGAAAACAATTCTTCAAGCATACAGCTTCTAAAAGGCTGGGGTGGTCATACTAGTCTGATGACATAGATTTTAAACATAGATTTTAGCCTGAAGGGACAGTGAAGGCACTTCTTAATAATCAAAGGGATGTATGCATCAGGAAGAAATTACACTCTTAAATATAAACAAACCTATTGAGGGACCAGCAAAAACTTAAATAACTGTTAATAGATTTCAAGGAGACATTGGCAGAAACACATTAGCTGTTGGACACTTCAACAATATATTCTCTCCTATTGATAAATCAATGAGACTAAAATTCAATAAGGAATTATGGATTTGAAGAAATGGAAGAGAGGAGATTTCATGCCCCAAAGGCTGAATATATATTCTTCTCAGTGCACATGGGGCATTTTCCAATATAGACTACATGTTTTGGGTCACAAAACATGCCACCATAAAAATAAGAATTGGTATCTGTTATCTTTTCAGACCATGATGCTCTTAAAATAGAAGTTAACAACATACAGAAGTAGAGAATCAAATCAAACACCTGGAAATTAAACAGCTAACTACTGAATATCCAGTGAGTTAGAGAGGAAATCAAAGAAGAAATCAAAGATTACTTCCACTGTATCACTGTCTTCTTGTTCATCATCGATTTGAGCTTGAGCGGGCACCAGTAACATCTCCATACTGATCTGTCTCATGCAAGTAGAGCCCAAGGGCACCCTGTTTGCTCCAGGAACATAAAGAGCCTCAAACCATTCCATCAGATCATGGGAATGAAGTCTATAATTGTTTACTGGTATTTGGCATATCAAATACGACATGGGTAGCTTACCAGGCTCTGCCATGCGGGTAGCATACTCTTGTAGTCATCTCTAAATCCAGCATTTATTGATGAACCGCGTGGCTGCAAGTGGCCATGCAAGCCGGGCTGTGATAGGCTGGTCTGCTGGGTGGAGTTATGACGAGGGAAGTCCGGATGTGGAAAATGGAGGCCCTTATGGAGTGAGGGGTCATCTGACCTGTTGCGAGGCTCTGCTGGGGTGGCGGGCCAGGGCTAGAACCCGCCATCCCTCCTGGGCTCCTCATGAGTGGCTGGACAGGGAGTCAGTAGCAGCTCTGCCCCATGTCTGTGAGTCTCTTGATCAGCATACCAATGCTGGATTTAAAAAAGACTGCTGCAGGGTGGATCTCAATGAGACAGGCTATGATAGGCTTGTCTGTTGGGTGGAGTTCTGAGTGGCTGGGCACAGGGACAGCCAGTAGCATCTCTGCCCCATGACTGTGAGGGACTACTAGAGCAAAGATTACTTACTGGAAAAAATTAGAATGAGGATACAAGCTTCTAGGAACTTGTGGAACACAGCAAAAACAGTGTTAAGAGGAAAGGTTATAGTTCTTCAAGTGTTCATCAGAAAGAAGAAAGGACCTACATAAACAACCTGACTCCAAGTTCTTAGACTCAAGATCTTAGAAAATGACCAAGAGGAGCCAAAATCAAGCAGGAGAAAGGAAATAAAAACTGAGCAAGGGCCACCTGCCCCTTGAGGTGTTGCAGGTATGGCTGTGGTACCCAGCTAGGTTGGCAGGTGGCAGACAGGAGATAGGCTTGTCTACACCCCCAGGATTCTGCCCTCTGGGCTCTGGATGGTGGATGGTCTGACATAGGGAAAAGACTGGGCACCCTGGGATGAACCCAGAGTCATGGCAGAGGTCTGGCAAGCTACCCGTGGTATATTTGATATGCCAAAAACAGTAACAAAAATGAACTGGACAGGGTACAGACCACACACACAGCGCTGCCCAGCTCACATGAAGTAGCCCATTGAGTCTCTGAGGAATCGGCTAGTCCCCGGCAGAGACCAACATAGCACCTAGGGTAAAGCAGTCACGTGGGGAAGCCACACTAGCCAGAATTGGATCAAGAATTTGGGGCTCTTCCTCTCCATGCCGGGTGGGCGTGGCTCATGGGCTTGTAGCCTCCAAAACCAGATGAACCAGACAAGGGGCAGACCAGATGAACAGTTGTGACAGTGTACTAGCAAGAGGACTAGATAGCAAAGTAGGCTAGGACCAGGTCCTTCCCAGGATCTTTAACACATCCGTATACCATAACGATCATTTTAGTTGTAATAAAACTCAGGAGGTTGATGGGGAATGAGGAACTATAATGTCACATTAGAACTCACTACTGAATATACACATAGATACTTGCATCATGAACCATAAGGCAAGGCTGCAAGGTGTAGGAGAATAAAGAGAAATAGAGACAGAAACAGAAAGATGAGAGACTCAGATGCATGCTTGGGAGAGCTGCCATCCTGCTCTCCCTAGATCAGCTGACCATGAGGTTCCGAGGAGGCAAGATGGTTTTTGAGGTGGGCCCATCACTTCTATGGGGCCTAGGGAAGCAGCCAGATGAGACTTGCTCACCATAACTGCCATTATTACTGCCCAGATCCCACAGCTTATCAGAACCCATAGACAAGAGAGACGCTGATCTCAAGACCAGCTCAGAGCAGTTGATTTTGAGACCAAGTAGGCTGCTCTCAGAGGCTGAAGTCACCGGGCATTTCTGGAGATGGAGCTGGGGTCCCCATTCCCTCTCTGACCAGTGGCCTGGTGGCCCCACCCACAAACTGCCATAGTGCCTCTCTGCCATTATGCAGAGAATAAGATGCACCGGGGAGAGCTGCCATCCTGCTCTCCCCCAGCTCAGCTGACCATGAGGCTCCCAGGAGGCAAGATGGGTTTTTGAGTGGGCCCATCACCTCTGTAGGGCCTCAGAAGCAGCTAGATGAGACGCTCACCATAATAGCTGCCATTTTCATGTCCAGACCCGGTACATCAAACTAGTGGGAACCAATCATGTTCTAGAATATATTACAATCTACAATGTAAGAAAGGGAAGCGAGAAGGAGAGAGAGAAAGGAGATAAAGAACCGCCATGGAGGTAGGCTGGGAAAAGGGAGGAGGTGGGATACTGGTGATGGGAGATGAGCAGCGGTGGAGGGATGGGGTGTTGGAACACTGTAGAACCAAAATTCAAACATGAACATGTTGTAATTGTATATCTAATGGTGGTATAACAAAATATTTTTGAAAAATAGAAAAATATTTAGAGCAAAAAATTAATAAGCTAGAATCCCCCAAAAAATACTCCAAAAGATAAATGAAACCAAGAGCTGGTTCTTGGAAAAAATAAACATTGATTAACCAGCAGCATCACAAAGAAAGATAGAACCATAATTAATGAATCGAAATAAAAGGGGGGAGGGACATCACAACAGAAATCACAGAAATTCAAAAGATCATCAGAGATTACTTTGAGAATCTGTATGCCCCAAAACAAGAGGAACCGAAAAAATGGATAAATTCCTGCATTCCTATAACTTTCCAAAGGAACAAAGAAGATTTGAATACCTGTACAGATCTTTATACTATTGTGGAAATTGAAATGTTAATCAAAAGTCTTTCTCCAAAGAAGCCCAGATACAGATGAATCCACTTGTGAATTTTTTCCAAACCTTTTAAAGAGGACCCATTGCCAATCCTCTTCAGACTTTCCAGGAAATTGAAGAACCAGAAACACTCCCAAACAGTTTCAAGAGGCAAATATCACCATGATACCAAAAGCAGACAGAGATACTACCGAAAAAAAAAATAAAGAAAATACAGGCTGACACCCTGATGAACACAGATGCAAAGATAGCCAACAGAATACTATCAAACAGAATCCAATGACGTTCTAATGACTTATCAATAAGATTATACACCAAAACCAAATAGAATTTATTTCAGGCATGCAAAGATGGTTTAACATTTGCAAGTCAGCCAATATAATACATCATATCAATAACACAAAAAAATCATATCAATAGATCGCTAGAAAGCATATGACAAGATCCAGAACACATTCATGATAAAAACTCAACAAAATGGGAGTTGAAGTAATTTTCTTCAATATAGTCAAAGCCATCTACAACAAGCCCACAGGAAGCATGAGCCTTAATGGGAAAAAATAAAGCCTTCCCTCTAAGATCAGGCACAAGACAAGGTTGCCCACTCTCACCACTTCTATTCAATTTAGTACTGGAATTACTTTCTATAATGGTTAGACAAGAAAAAAGATAGCTCGGACATCCAGATAGGAAAGGAAGATGTTAGGCTCTCGTTATTTGTAGATGACATAATACTATACTTAGAGAATCCTAACAATAGATTTATATAGTAGAATGGCAGACAGGTTACAAAAATCAATAACCCAAAGTTCATTACATTCCTATATTCAAAGACTGAAAGAGAAGGAAGAGATATTTAAAAAACCTGTTCAAAATTGTGTTACATAAAAACCAGCACCTCAGAATTAGCTTAACAGGGAAGCAAAGGACCTGTATAAAGAAAAATACAAAAAGCTACCCAAGAAATAAAGGGGACATGAGGGAAATGGAGACTTCTCCCCTGCTGATAGATGGTAGAATTAAAATTGTCAAAATGACACTAGTCCCCAAAAGCATTATATAGAATCAACGCAGTCTGTATAAAAGATATCCACGGCATTTTTCATAGAATGACCTGAAATTCATATGGAACAATAAATCCCGTAAATAGCCAAAGTAGTCCTTGGTGAAAAATGGAGGTATTACCTTTTGACTTCAATCAACTATAAAGCAGTGTTAATCAAAACAACATGTATTGAATAAAGACAGACCTGCAGACTTATGGAAATAGAGTATCCTGACATTGACCCTCTAGACCTTATCATTTAATCTTAGATGAAGGAGCAAAATTATGAAAGTGAAGCAAGGAAAGTTTCTTCAATAAGTGGTGTTGGGAAATCTAGTCAGCTACATGTAAAATAAATGAACTTGGACCTCTCCTAACTCCATGAGCAAAAGTCAGATCAAAATGAATTAAAGATCTCAACATCAGACATGAATCCATAAGGTTCATGGAAGAAAAAATGTTGGCAAAACCCTCCATGGCTCTGAAGCTAAAGGCGTCTTCAAAGATGAAACACTACTGACCTAAGTAAATGGGAAGCAAAGATAAAAAACAAATGGGACTACATGAAAGTAAGAAGCTTCTGCTCCTCAAAATAAATGGTGATTATGATATAAAAGACAGCCTATGTAATGGAAAAAAAATTTTATCCACTATTCATGTATTAAAGGATCAATGTTAAAGTCATATAAGACACTGGGCACTGATATAGAACTTGCATACAAAAGAAAAAAAACAATTCTAACAGAAAATGGGGAGAGGAAATAAACAGAAACTTCCTCAAAGAAGATATTCAAATAGTCAAAAGGCACATGAAAAAAATGCTCTTCATCACTATCGTTAAAGAGCTACAAATCAAAACTACAATGAGATATCATCTCACACCACAGAGAAACGGCACACATATCTATGTCTCAGAAGAACAAGAGCACCAGTGCTGGTGTGAACGTGGGGGGAGAAAAGGGGACTCTCCTTCGTTGTTGTTGGAATTCCGACTGATTTAGCTCTTTGGAAAATGATAAGGAAATTCCTCAAAACTCTCTGGAAATGTGAGCTCCCATTCGGCCCAGCGATACCACTTCTGGCAATATACCCTGAGGGCCCAAAACACAGCAGAAATGCATCTGTACTTCTTGTTAATTGCAGCACTATTCTCAACAGCCAAAATCTGGGAAGCAAACCAAGCCTAAGAACAGATGGCTGGAAAAAAAGAAACTGTGGTACATCTATACAATGGAATACACTATGCAGCTGTTAGAAAAATGAATTCATGAAATTTGCTCATAAATGGATGGACATGGTATATCATGCTGTGTGAAATGAGTCAGAGGGAAAGTGAAGATATAGAATGACTGCATTCATTTGTGAGATATGAAAAAGTACTAGTATGATACTCACCTCCAAGGCTTGGGAAGATAGGGGCCAGAGAACTGGTCAGTTTGGGTGCTTGCCACTAAAGTGTCTAGGGGGTGAAGGCAGTTAGATAGAGAAGGGACCAGTATGACAATGATAGTTGGGAATGACCATTTGGACAGGAACTGAATGCTGAAAGTGGAAAAAGGGGATATTCCTGATAACTTTTGTTTTCTTCTATTGCAAAACATAAGGCCCCTACCTCTAATGCAAGCCTTTTTTGTTTTCCTATGTGTGTGTGTGTAGGAGAGAGACAGAGAGAGACATAGAGAGAGACAGAAAGAGAGAATTGCGGGGAGCTAATCTCTGGACCAGTGGTGGTGGGAAATGTACACTGGTGAAGGGAAGGGGTGATGGAACAAGTTGTAACATCGAAGCCCAGTTATGAACAGTTTTGTAGCTGTAACTCTCACTGCGATTCAATAAAACAAACAAGTAAATAAATAAATTAAAGCACTGTGAGACAACATAGTTACAAAGACTTACTAAGTTATTCATGATTGGGTTAATATTCCAAAAACCTTTTCCCTTTGCAGTGTACAT
>JAJIBD010034788.1:0-20503 GCA_021461705.1 Cryptotis parvus
TTTTTTTAAATTTTTTTATTATACCACCGTGAAACATACAATTACAAAGGTGTTCATAATTGGTTCTTGGTAATACAGTATTCCAGCACCCATCCCTCCACCAGTGCCCCATTTCCACCACCAATGTACCCCTCCCCTCCCCCCCCCCAGGCCGCCTTAATAGCAGGTACCCCAGTTTCCTCTCTTTCTCTCTTTCTCTCTCTCTGTCTCTGCATCTCTCTCCCTCTTATTTTACACATTGTGGCTAGCCCTGCAGATATTTAGAGTTTATCACTTAGAGTCTCTATGTGTATATTCAGTGGTGAGTTTTAATCTGCCATTACCATTTCCCATATTTAGTAAAACACTGGTATCTATTTATATCCTGTTAATGAATGCAGTCATTCTATATCTGTCCTTTTCCTTCTGACTAATTTCACTCAGCATGATAGACTCCATGTCCATCCATTTGCAGGTAAATTTCATAATTTCATCCTTTCTGACAGCCGCATGGTATTCCATAGTGTAGATGAACCACAGTTTCTTTAGCCAGTCCTCTGTTCTCGGGCATTTAGGTTGTTTCCAGATTCTAGCTATAGTGAATAGCGCAGAGATGAATAAAGAAGTACAGATAGTGTTTCTGCTATGTGTTTTTGGTCTCTAGGGTATATTCCCAGGAGTGCTATTGCTGGATCAAATGGGAGCTCAATATCTAGCTTTCGGAGGAATGCCCATATTGTTTTCAAAAGGGCTGGACCAGTCGGCACTCCCACCAGCAGTGGATGAGAGTCCCTTTTCCCCACATCCACGCCAGCACCAGTTGTTCTTGCTGTTTTGGATGTGTGCCAGTCTCTGTGGGGTGAGATGGTACCTCATTGTTGTTTTGATTTGCATCTCCCTGATGATTTAAGATGAAGAACACTTTTTTCATATGCCTTTTTGGCCCATTCGAATTTCTTCTTTTTGGAAGCTTCTGTTCATTTCTTCTCCCCATTTTTTGATGGGGTTGGCTGTTTTCTTCTTGTGGAGTGCTACCAGTGCCTGATATATCCTGGATATTAACCCCTTGTCAGATGGGTATTGGGTGAATATCCTTTCCCACTCTGTGGATTGTCTTTGTATCTTGGTCACCATTTCTTTTTGAGGTGCAGAAGCTTTTCAATTTTATATAATCCCATTTGTTTATCATTGCTTCCATTTGCTTGGTCAGTGGTGTGTCGTCTTTAAAGATACTTTTCGTTTCGATGTCGTAGAGGCGTTTCTCCTATGTTTTCTTCGATGTACCTTATAGATTCATGTCTGATATTGAGATCTAGAATCCATTTTGATCTGACTTTTGTGCATGGCGTTAGAAGGAGGTCTAAGTTCATTTTTACGTAGCTGCCCAGTTTTCCCAACACCATTTGTTGAAGAGGCTTTCTTTGCTCCACTTAATATTTTTTTGCTCCTTTATCGAAGATTAAGTGGTTGTATATTTGTGAGTGCGTTTCAGGATACTCAGTTCTATTCCATAGGTCTACGGGTCTGTCTCTATACCAATACCACACTGTCTTAATTACAACTGCTCTGTAGTAGAGCTTGAGGTTGGGGAAAGTGATACCTCCCATCTTCTTTTTTCCCAAGGATTGCTTTTAGCTATTCAGTGGGGTTTTATTATTCCATACAAATTTCAGGAGTGTTTGTTCAATTTCTTTGAAGAACATCATGGGTATCTTTATAGGGACCACATTGAATCTGTATAAAGCTCTAGGGAGTATTACCATTTTGATAATGTTAATCCTTCAATCCATGAGCAGGGAATGTGTCTCCATTTCCTCAGGTCTTCTTTTATTTCCTGAGTAACGTTTTGTAGTTTTCTTTGTAGAGATCCTTTACATTCTTTGTCAAACTGATTCCTAGGTATTTGATTTTCTGCGGCGCAATTGTGAATGGGATAGTTTCTTTAATGTCCCTTTCTTCTCTTTCGCTGTTTGCATATAGGAAGGCCATTGACTTTTGGGTATTGATTTTGTACCCTGCTACTCTACTATAAGAATGTATTATTTCTAGGAGCCTCTTGGTAGAGAGTTTTGGGTTTTCCAGGTATAATATCATGTCATCTGCAAATAGTGATAACTTGGCTTCTTCCCTTCCTATCTGGATGCCCTTAATGTCTTTTTCTTCCCTGATTGCTATGGCAAGTACTTCCAGTACTATATTGAATAGAAGTGGTGAGAGTGGGCAGCCTTGTCTTGTCCCTGATCTTAAGGGAAGGCTTTCAGTTTTTCCCCATTGAGAATGATGCTCGCTGTGGGCTTGTAGTAGATGGCCTGGATTATCTTGAGGAAGGTTCCTTCAATCCCCATTTCTGGAGAGCTTTCATCATGAGCGGGTGTTGAATCTTGTCAAATGCCTTCTCTGCATCTATTGATATGATCATATGGTTTTTATTTTCTTTTTGTTGATATGATGTATTATGTTGATTGACTTGCGGATGTTGAACCATCCTTGCATTCCGGGATGAATCCCACTTGGTCATAGTGTACAATCTTTTTGATGACTCTTTGGATTCTATTTGCTAGTATTTTGTTGAAGATCTTAGCATCTGTATTCATCAGGGAGATTGGTCTGTAATTTTCCTTTTTGTGACATCTTTGTCTGCTTTGGGTATCAGGGTGATATGTGCCTCGTAAAAGCTATTTGGGAGTGTTTCTGTTTCTTTTGATTTGTCGGAAGAGCTAAAAGTATTGGAGTAAAGAGCCCAACCCAAGCTAGAAAGAAAGAAATAATAAAACTTAGAGCAGAAATCAATGAGATGGAATGTCAAAAAACAATCCAGAAAGATCAACAAAAACAAAAAAGCTGGTTCTTTGAAAAAATAAACCAAGATTCGACAAACCACTTGCAAGACTTGTAAGAAAAGGAAAAGAGAGAACCCAAATAAATAGAATCACAGAAATGAAAGCGGGGACATCACAACTGAAAACACAGAAATTCAAAAGATCATCAGAGATTACTATGAGAGCCTGTACGCCCGAAACAAGAGAACCTAGAAGAAATGGACAAATTCCTGAATTCCCTATTGGCTTCCCAAGTCTGCAACAAGAAGATTTGGAATACCTCAACAAACCTATCTCCATCGAGGAAATAGAATCGGTAATCAAGTCTCCCCCAAACACAAAAGCCCAGGTCAGATGGATTCACCAGTGAATTCTACAAAACCTTTAAAGAGGACCTACTCTCAATTCTTTTTAAGCTCTTCCGGCAAATCGAAGAAACAGAAATACTCCCAAATAGCTTTTACGAGGCACATATCACCCTGATACCCAAAGCAGACAAAGATGTCCATAAAAAAAGGAGAAAACTACAGACCAATCTCCTGATGAATACAGATGCTAAGATCTTCAACAAAATACTAGCTAAATAGAATCCAAAAGTCATCAAAAGATTGTACACCATGACCAAGTGGGATTCATCCGGGAATGCAAGGATGGTTCAACATCCGCAAGTCAATCAACATAATACATCATATCAGCAAAAAGAAAAATAAAAACCATATGATCATATCAATAGATGCAGAGAAGGCATTTGACAAGATTCAACACCCATTCATGATGAAAGCTCTCCATAAAATGGGGATTGGAAGGAACCTTCCTCAAGATGATCCAGGCCATCTACTACAAGCCCACAGCGAGCATCATTCTCAATGGGAAAAAACTAAAAAGCCTTCCCTTTAAGATCAGGGACAAGACAAGGCTGCCCACTCTCACCACTTCTATTCATTATAGTACTGGAAGTACTTGCCATAGTAATCAGGGAAGAAAAAGACATTAAGGGCATCCAGATAGGAAGTGAAGAAGCCAAGTTATCACTATTTGCATATGACATGATATTATACCTGGAAAACCCCAAAACTCTCTACCAAGAGGCTCCTAGAAATAATACATTCTTATAGTAGAGTAGCAGGGTACAAATTGAAGTTTCTTTTTTTTTTTTTCTTTCCTCTTTTAAGTTAGGCACTGTGGTCTACAATATTATTAATAATTGAATTTTAGGCATGGAAAAGATTCCAGATTCTGTGTCCCAGCACCAGTGTCCTCCACCAGCAGCGCAAGGTCTTCGTGTTCTCCACCTCACCTCCTTAGCAAATTCATTTGGTATGAAGCTATTAGGGACCACACCAAGTGTTTGCTCAGGGCTTACTTCTTATTTTGTTCTCAGTGGTTACTCCTGATGGTGCTGGGGATAGAATCAGGGTCAGCTGCATGCAAGGCAAAGATCTTAACCTCATAGAGTGTCTATGGCTCCACAAACTTATTTATATATATGTTATGTATAATATATTATCACTGTGTCACTGTCTTCCCATTGTTCATTGATTTGCTCCAGCGGGCACCATCTAACATCTCCATAAATCCTGTCACAAGCAAGTGTAGCCCAAGGGCATCCTGCTTGCTCCAGGGACAGGAAGAGCCTCAGACCATTCTTCAGGTTATGGAATTGGGGCCATAATTGTTACTAGTTTTGGCATAACAAATAAAACACGGGTAGCTTGCCAAGCTTTACCGTGTAGGTGGTATATTCTCAGTAGAAGGCTCTCATCTCGAGCATGTACTGATGAAACTAAAAGGGGAAAGATCAGGTTTTCTCTTGGATGGAGCTCTGAGAAACTATGTGGTCTGGATGTTGAGAATGACAAACCACATGCTGTGTGGGTTACTCTGGCTACTTGCTAGGCTTACTAGGATGATGAATATCAATTAGAAAATGTCTAGAACTGTATACAGTGTAAAAATGTGAACGATCCTGGGAAGGACTTTATCCTAAAATCACTATTACTAAGAATACCAATGATAACTCCACAGCGGGTAGGGTGTTTGCCTTACATGTGGCTGACCTGGGTTCTATCCCAGCATATATAATGTATATATGTATATTATAGTGTGGGTCACATGTCTAAAATAATGTTGACTCTTATTGTTTTTATGTACACAGTTGCCTCACTTCTGCAACTTTTCTCACTTCACAAAAATGGCCAAGAACCTTGACCATTGTCCTTATGTTATATCCAGTAACCCTCATCATTCCTCCCACTTGTCCATTCCTTGGAAATCTCATTTCTGTAATCTAGGGTTAGGGATTTGTCATTCTTTTATATATTTCACCCTATCTTTTTACTCTGTATACCATAGATCAGTGAAATTATCCACTATAAATGATTTTTGCTGTTGAAAACGCTATGGGAGCCTGGTACCACCAGGAAACACCTGGAGGTGCTTAGGGGCTATGAAAGAGAGCCCTGGCAGTGATTGGAGAGTCATGTTGTGCCAGGTATCAAACTCAGGGTCTTACACAAGGTAAGTATGAGATTCACTACATGAACTGTCTCCATAGTCCCCATAACATGGATTTTTTAAAAAGCTATTGGATCTGTGGTTGAAAATTGAGATAGTTTTACTTTAGGGTTTGAAGGTTTGAGTGGAGAAAGGACAATCTATAGAATATGTACTAAAATATGCAATCATACAGTTAGGATCCAAAAGGATTACATAGCAAGAATTTATGTTGATGTTATTATACAAGTTTAAAAATTTTAAAGCAGTTTTGTCAGAGATAAAGTGAAAAATAATATGATTAGAGGTACCTGACTTGACAACTTTTGGGACTAAGACTTCGGGAAAGAATGGTTGAGGGACTGAGAGTTTAAAAGATCTAGCAAAAAATAAAAAATAAAAAATAAAATATTTAGCAGACTCATTAACACCAGGGAAACATGATACAGATTCCAAGCCATGCAACCTTAAACTGAATAAACAAAAGCATACTAAAACAGGAAAGGACATGTTCTCTTTGTGGAGGCGTGTTTATAGAGCAAGAGCTAACTTTGAGCAGGAGGACCATGTTGTGGCCATGGCTTCAGAATAATGAATATAACATTTCCCATGAAAATGAGGCATCACACTAACCCCTGAACTTAGTCTGTTTTTTGATAGCAGTATTAGTGACATACAAATTGTACATATTGAAAATATGCAACTTGATCAATTTTGATATTGTTGAAAATGTTGCTAGTGGTGTGTGTGGAGCCACATTGGGGGTGGTGTGTGTGTGTGTGTGTGTGTGTGTGTGAGAGAGAGAGAGAGAGAGAGAGAGACAGAGAGAGACAGAGACAGAGAGAGAAGAAGATGAAGTGCGAGCAAGTGTGAGTGAGGGCATACAGAGTGCTAGTACCTTACTGTTTAGTCCACCATTACTGTGCTCAGGACCCTTAAAAATCAGTATGTATATATGTTATATGCAAGATATATATGTGCTTCTTTCTTCTAACAAATATATGCAGGAGGAGTGGAATATCTGGATCATGAGACAGTATAATCAGCTCCTCCCTGTTTCCCCAAATGGTTGTACTGTATTGTGTATTTGTTTTCTTACTATTGAGTTTTAACAGCTCATAATTCATTCTAGATGCAAAGTTCTTTGTTCAATGTTTACTATGCAATTATTATTTTTATATTATTTAATTTTATTATTATTATTTTTTTTGCTTTTTTTTTTTTGTCACACCCGGCATTGCTCAGGCGTTTCTCCTGGCTCTGCACTCAGGAATTATTCCTGGCAGTGCTCGGGGTACCATATGGGATGCCGGGGATCGAACCCAGGCCAGCACAGGTCGGCCGCATGCAAGGCAAATGCCCTACCTGCTGGACTATCGCTCCGGCCCCTATTTTACTATTTTTATTAATATTTTATTGCATTACCTTGAGATATAGAATTACAAAGATGTTCATGTCTGGGTTTCGGTTATACAGTGTTCCAGCATCCATCCACCAGTGCCCATTTCCCACCACCAATGACTCCAATCCCTCCCCGTTCCTAGCCTGCTTCTATGGCAGGTTCTTTATCTCTTTTCTCTTTTCTCTTTCTCTTTCTCTTTCTCTCTTTCTCTTTCTTTCTCTTTCTCTCTCTCCTCTCTTCCCTCTCTTACACATTGTGGATTGCAGTACATACGTTTAGAGATTATCATATCTTTTGCCTATGTTCAATGTTCAGTTTAAGGCTGGTATTACCATTTTCGATGATTATTAGCACACTGTTCCTTCTCTGCCTTACCTAACTTCTGACTCCCACACATTTGTGATAGATTCCACCCATTGACAAGATCTCCTGATCCATGTTTTGCCTGACTTGGATATTGGTATCATAATATATGTATATGTATACGTACATATACATATATATTTTATGTCATGCAAATAAAAAATAAATGCAATAATTTTATATGTCTTTTTCCTTCTGGCTAATTTCACTCAATATGATCCTAAGTCCATCCATTTATAGGCAAATTTCATAACTTCTTTTTTCCCAACATCTTACTATGCAAATTTTAAAATTTATGTATTTTAAAATATATTTTGAAGATCAAAAGTTTAAAATTTTGATGAAGTCCAATTTACCAGTACATTCTTCCTAAAGAATTATGTTTTGGGGGCCTGAGCAATACTTCAGTGGGTAGGACATTTGCCTTGCATGCAGCCAACCTGGAATCAATCCCTGGTATTCCATATGGTCCCCTGAGCACTGCCGAGGAGTAATTCCTGAGTGAAGAGCCAGGAGTAACTCCTGAGCACTGCCAGGTGTGACCCAAAAAAGCCAAAAAAAAATTATGTCTTGTTGTCTTAAATGAAAATATTTTGCTTAATGAGGCTTAACAAGAAAAAAAAATATTTTGATTTTTTTTCTCCTAAAAATAACATTAGATTTTACATTTAGGTCAATGATACAACTCTAGGGGCCAAAGGGATAGTACTGTTGTTAGGCATTTGCTTGCACAAAACTGACTCTAAATTTTTTAACAGGGTCATATTTTTTAAAAATTATTATAAAATTAAATCCATGTTAAAATTATTTAAAAATTAAATCCCATTGAGTGGCAGCTGTCAGAAAGTCACTGGGATCCCCAACAGTGTCAAGAAGTGAGTTCCCTTCTACCTCCGAGGCCACGGGAATGGATGAAAACTTAGAAATCTGATGCAGTTTTAAAAGCTTTACTATCACAGGTTCCGATATACAATCCAAGAGCAGGAAAACCTCCAGACTCTGGGTTCCCAGCTAGGCCCCAGCCACGTGTGTAGGCCAAGATGTCTGCCACCATGTGTTGAGGCCCAACAGAGAATGGAGAGGATGGAGAAGCAAAACGCTAAGGGAAGCTGAAATGGCAAAAAAGGGAAAAGAGAGCTTCTTTCTTCTTGCAGCTTATTTTATAGTTAGAAAACTGCCCAAATTTCCCAGCCCAGCCCATTGTGGGCTGGGCTATCTAGACATGAAAACAGGAAAACAGCTCAATAGAAATGTTGCAACTTCAAGAGGCCTTCTGGCTGTTTACAAGAACACAGAACTTATTCAAAGCCTCCCCAGCAGAGTTGGGAAGAGCTCTTCTCTTCCTAACTCTGAATAATTCATCTCAATGTCAGTGAACTAAAAGTGCCAATAAAGAGACACAGAGTGGCAAAATGAATTAAGTGAATTTCAAACTGAATCCAACATTCTGCTGTAAGCTAAATGTAACTTCCCCTGGCAGGGAGGGTCAAATGCCCTCAGGTAATTTCTCCCAGCACCTCACCTAATGTCTTGAGCCAAGATCTGCCTGGAAATGCTTTTATAGGGTAGAGAATGGGGTTTCTGAGATGGCATGCCTCTGTACCAAAGACTATAATGATGCCAGTTAAATATTTCTCCAAGCCTTCAAAAAAGTTTTGTCTACTTCACAGTAGTTTTGTATTTTAGTTGCCTTTGAGTTATCAGGGAGCCATGCTTGCTTGCTTGGAGGCAAACAGCATTTCTCTCTGGGCTAATTACTTAGAGATCCAACGTGGCCAGGCAAATATGCTGGTAAGATCTAGATAGTCCCACGATGATTGTGGCAGCATGAAAGAATATTTATACCAACCAGTACAGAATACATGGTCAGATAAACTGCCACATTTAGACTACCCCCTATCTATGAAGTGACCTTCAGGAGGCAATCCAGGGCAGATGCAGAGGCTCTTAGGTGTCCAGCAACAGGCAGCAGCTGTGGTGGCAGTAGCAGCAGAGATAAGGACCCAGGGCAAATGTTCTTAGAAGGCCACTGCACAGGATTTAAATGCATGGAGCTCTGCTAAAGTCCCTGGCCCCATGTTAGAGAAGCTAAGGGCAGGGATTCCCCAGTGGCTACAAAGGCAGCTGCCAGTTTTGCTTCCCCTATATTTCCCATAAGATCCATATCCAGTGGTTCCACATAGTTACAAAGGAACACAGAAAGGAAGGAATATCCTAGAAGGGGTGAGAAGAGATCATCACTGCCAGACTGCCACAGTGGGAAAACAGTGCAGAATACCACCATGAGTAGTGGAGGAACACAGGAGCCCTGAAGCTTCAATAAGAAATAAATACTCACATACAAACTCTCTCTGGTAAAGAATTCAGAGATTAAATGGTGAGGATATTCAATGAGCTCCAAGAAACAGTGGAACAAAAAGTTAATAAAATATAGAAGGAACTGAAAGCAAAGTAAGAAAACTGAAACAGAAGTGTCATTAATAAAAAAAATTCAGCAGATGAAATGAGAAATTCAATGGTACCCTCAACAGTAGAATGGTAACAGCTGAAGACAGTATCAGTGAGCTTGAAGAGGAGCTGCAGAAAGCATTCAGGCAACAACAGAAGATGAAAGTGATCTCAAAATAGCTCGGAGTGAAGGCAAGAGAACACTGGGATGAATTCAGGAGGAGCAACATAAGAATCATTGGAGTCCAGAAATTGAACTCCCATTTGACCCAGCCATACCACTCCTGGGAATCTACTCTGGGAAACCAAAAATACACAGCGGAAACACCATCCCTACTTTTATGTTCATAGCAGCATTATTCACAATAGCCAGAATCTGGAAGCAACCAGAGTGCCCGAGAATCGATGACTGGATAAAGAAGCTTTGGTACATCTACACAATGGAATACTATGCAGCTGTTAGGAAAAATGAAGTTATAAAATTTGCCTATAAATGGATGGACATGGAGAAGATTATGTTGAGCGAAATTAGCCAGAAGGAGAGAGACAGATACAGAATGACTGCATTTATTTGCATGGCATAAATATATATGTACATATTATGATACCAATATCCAAGGTCAAGTGAAACATATATCAGGAGGTCTTGTCAAAGGTGGAAATTATCACAAACATGTGGGATTCAGAGGTTAGGTAAGACAGAAAACGGAACAGGGTGCTAACAATTGTCGAGGGTACTAATGCCAACCTAGAACTGAGCATTAAATAGAGGCAAAAGGATACACATGACAACCTTTTAATGTATGTTCTGTAATCCATAGTCTGGAAGGGAAGGAAAAGAGAAAGAGAGAGAAAGGGAAAGAAATAAAGAACCTGCCATGGAGGTGGGCTGGGGAAGGGGGGGAGAGAACCGGGGATGTTGGTGGTGGGAGATGGGCACTGGTGGAGGGATGGGTGCTGGAACACTGTATGAGCAAAACCCAAACATGAACTTTTTAATTGTATATCTTTTTATTTGTATATCTCACGGTGGTATAATAAAATACTTAAAAAAAAGAAGCATTGGAGTCCCAGAGGGACAGGGAGATAATATCAGTGAGATAGTCACTTGTTACTTGTCTTCCTGTTGTTCATCGATTTGCTTGAGCACGCACCAGTAACGTCTCCTTTTGTCCCTGTTTCATGTTAGTGTAGCCCAAGGCATCTGCTCACTCCAGGAACACGAAGAGCCTCAAACCATCGTTCAGGTCATGGGAATGAGGTCTATTATTGTTACTGATTTTTGGCATATTGAATATGACATGGGTAGCTTGCCAGGTTCTGCCATGCAGGTGGGATATTTTAGGTAGTAGGTAGGCTCTCAGATCTTACATTTTCTGATGAACCACATGGCCGCAAAGTGGGCACATGCAATGAGTAGAGCTGGGAACAGCTCTGCCCCGTGTATCTGTGTCTGTTTCACCGCCGATAGCCTGGAAGGAGTTTGTTGGCAGGTCCACCCAGCCTCTCAGATGGGGAGAGGTGAGGGAAATGGACCTCCACTGGGATAAAATCAAGAGGCACAACATAAGAATCATTGGAGTCCCAGAGTGACAGGGAGGTAACATCAGTGATGTAGTAATAGTTAAAAATCATCATCACTGAAAAGTTTCCAGAACTGGAGAACACAGGCATCCATATCCAAGAAGCCCAAAATGTACCAGATAAAAGACCCCAAGATCCCTAATAAGAACATTTTGTATCATAGGTACAGTACTGAAAGCAGCAAGATCATACAACACTGAAAGCAGTAAGATCAAAGAAGGAAATTACATATAAAGTAGCATCCCTTAGATTTTCAGCATATCTATTTCATGAAACCCTTCATGTCTGAGGTCAGTCATGAGATATAGTTAAAGAACTTAATGGGATGAAGGTCTCATCAAGAATACTCTGCTAGGAGGTCTGACCAAAAGGTGGAAATTACCACAAATGTGTGGGAGTCAGAGGTTAGGTAAGAAAGAGAAGGGAACATGTGCGAATAAATGTCAAAAGGGCTAATACCAACCTAGAACTGAGCATTGAATACAAGCAGAAAAATGCACATGATGGCCTCTAGTGTATGCATTGCAATCCACAATGTGTAAGAGAGGGAAGAGAGAGGGAGAAAAAAGAGAAAAGAGATAAATAACCTGCCTTAGAGGCAGTCTATGGGATGGGGGAGGGAATTGGGGACATTGGTGGTGGGAAATGGGCACTGGTGGAGGAAGGGGTGCTGGAACATTATGTGACTGAAACTTCCAAACATGAACAACATTGTAATTGTATATCTCACAGTAGTATAATAAAATATTAATTAAAAAAAAGAATACTCTGCTAGACTATCATTCAGATTTGAAGGAATGATACACAACCTCATGGATAAACAACAGCTCAGAAACTTCATCTGGTCAAAACTGCCTTGAAAGAAGTATTGATGGGTTACTCTAAGGCAAGACAAAACCCACAAACACAGAGAGATGGCCCAAAACCCCATGACAATAATTCATCTCAATGTCAGTGAACTAAAAGTGCCAATAAAGAGACACAGAGTGGCAAATGAATTAAGTGAATTTCAAACTGAATCCAACATTCTGCTTCCTACAAGAAACATATTGGAATAGTCAAAGAAACTATAAACTAAAATTCAGAGGCTAGAAAACAATTCTTCAAGCATACAGCTTCTAAAAGGCTGGGGTGGTCATACTAGTCTGATGACATAGATTTTAAACATAGATTTTAGCCTGAAGGGACAGTGAAGGCACTTCTTAATAATCAAGGGATGTATGCATCAGGAAGAAATTACACTCTTAAATATAAACAAACCTATTGAGGGACCAGCAAAAACTTAAATAACTGTTAATAGATTTCAAGGAGACATTGGCAGAAACACATTAGCTGTTGGACACTTCAACAATATATTCTCTCCTATTGATAAATCAATGAGACTAAAATTCAATAAGGAATTATGGATTTGAAGAAATGGAAGAGAGGAGATTTCATGCCCCAAAGGCTGAATATATATTCTTCTCCAGTGCACATGGGGCATTTTCCAATATAGACTACATGTTTTGGGTCACAAAACATGCCACCATAAAAATAAGAATTGGTATCTGTTATCTTTTCAGACCATGATGCTCTTAAAATAGAAGTTAACAACATACAGAAGTAGAGAATCAAATCAAACACCTGGAAATTAAACAGCTAACTACTGAATATCCAGTGAGTTAGAGAGGAAATCAAAGAAGAAATCAAAGATTACTTCACTGTATCACTGTCTTCTTGTTCATCATCGATTTGCTTGAGCGGGCACCAGTAACATCTCCATATGATCTGTCTCATGCAAGTAGAGCCCAAGGGCACCTGTTTGCTCCAGGAACATAAAGAGCCTCAAACCATTCCATCAGATCATGGGAATGAAGTCTATAATTGTTACTGGTATTTGGCATATCAAATACGACATGGGTAGCTTACCAGGCTCTGCCATGCGGGTAGCATACTCTTGTAGTCATCTCTAAATCCAGCATTTATTGATGAACCGCGTGGCTGCAAGTGGCCATGCAAGCCGGGCTGTGATAGGCTGGTCTGCTGGGTGGAGTTATGACGAGGGGGGAAGTCCGGATGTGGAAAATGGAGGCCCTTATGGAGTGAGGGGTCATCTGACCTGTTGCGAGGCTCTGCTGGGGTGGCGGGCCAGGGCTAGAACCCGCCATCCCTCCTGGGCTCCTCATGAGTGGCTGGACAGGGAGTCAGTAGCAGCTCTGCCCCATGTCTGTGAGTCTCTTGATCAGCATACCTGTGCTGGATTTAAAAAAAGACTGCTGCAGGGTGGATCTCAATGAGACAGGCTATGATAGGCTTGTCTGTTGGGTGGAGTTCTGAGTGGCTGGGCACAGGGACAGCCAGTAGCATCTCTGCCCCATGACTGTGAGGGACTACTATGAGCAAAGATTACTTACTGGAAAAAAATTAGAATGAGGATACAAGCTTCTAGAACTTGTGGAACACAGCAAAAACAGTGTTAAGAGGAAAGGTTATAGTTCTTCAAGTGTTCATCAGGAAAGAAGAAAGGACCTACATAAACAACCTGACTCAAGTTCTTAGACTCAAGATCTTAGAAAATGACCAAGAGGAGCCAAAATCAAGCAGGAGAAAGGAAATAAAACAGAGCAAGGGCCACCTGCCCCTTGAGGTGTTGCAGGTATGGCTGTGGTACCCAGCTAGGTTGGCAGGTGGCAGACAGGAGATAGGCTTGTCTACACCCCCCAGGATTCTGCCCTCTGGGCTCTGGATGGTGGATGGTCTGACATAGGAAAAGACTGGGCACCCTGGGATGAACCCAGAGTCATGGCAGAGTCTGGCAAGCTACCCGTGGTATATTTGATATGCCAAAAACAGTAACAAAAATGAACTGGACAGGGTACAGACCACACACACAACTGCGCTGCCCAGCTCACATGAAGTAGCCCATTGAGTCTCTGAGGAATCGGCTAGTCCCTGGCAGAGACCAACATAGCACCTAGGGTAAAGCAGTCATGTGGGGGAAGCCACACTAGCCAGAATTGGATCAAGAATTTGGGCTCTTTCCTCTCCATGCCGGTGGGCGTGGCTATGGGCTTGCAGCCTCCAAAACCAGATGAACCAGACAAGGGGCAGACCAGATGAACAGTTGTGACAGTGTGCAGCCCCGCAAGAGGCTTAGATAGCAAAGTAGGCTAGGACCAGGTCCTTCCCAGGATCTTTCACATCTGTATACCATAATGATCATTTTAGTTGTAATAAACTGGGGAGGTTGATGGGGAATGAGGAACTATAATGTCACACTAGAACTCACTACTGAATATACACATAGATAATTGCATCATGAACCATAAGGCAAGTCACAAGGTGTAGGAGAATAAAGAGAAATAGAGACAGAAACAGAAAGATGAGAGACTCAGATGCATGCTTGGGAGAGCTGCCATCCTGCTCTCCCCTAGATCAGCTGACCATGAGGTTCCGAGGAGGCAAGATGGTTTTGGGAGTGGGCCCATCACTTCTATGGGGCCTAGGAAGCAGCCAGATGAGACTTGCTCACCATAATAACTGCCATTATTACTGCCCAGATCCCACAGCTTATCAGAACCCACACAAGAGAGACGCTGATCTCAAGACCAGCTCAGAGCAGTTGATTTTGAGACCAAGTAGGCTGCTCTCAGAGGCTGAAGTCACCGGGCATTTCTGGAGATGGAGCTGGGGTCCCCATTCCCTCTCTGACCAGTGGCCTGGTGGCCCCACCCACAAACTGCCATAGTGCTCTCTGCCATTATGCAGAGAATAAGATGCACGGGGAGAGCTGCCATCCTGCTCTCCCCTAGCTCAGCTGACCATGAGGCTCCCAGGAGGCAAGATGGGTTTTTGGAGTGGGCCCATCACCTCTGTAGGGCCTCAGAAGCAGCTAGATGAGACTCGCTCACCATAATAGCTGCCATTTTCATGTCCAGACCCGGTACATCAAACTAGTGGAACCAATCATGTTCTAGAATATATTACAATCTACAATGTGTAAGAAAGGGAAGCGAGAAGAGAGAGAGAAAGGAGATAAAGAACCTGCCATGGAGGCAGGCTGGGGAAAGGGGAGGGAGGTGGGGATATTGGTGATGGGAGATGAGCAGCGGTGGAGGGATGGGTGTTGGAACACTGTAGAACCAAAATTCAAACATGAACATGTTGTAATTGTATATCTAATGGTGGTATAATAAAATATTTTTGAAAAATAGAAAAAATATTTAGAGCAAAAAATTAATAAGCTAGAATCCCCAAAAAATACTCCAAAAGATAAATGAAACCAAGAGCTGGTTCTTGGAAAAAATAAATGATTGATTAACCAGCAGCATCACAAAGAAAGATAGAACCATAATTAATGAATCAGAAATAAAAAGGGGAGGGACATCACAACAGAAATCACAGAAATTCAAAAGATCATCAGAGATTACTTTGAGAATCTGTATGCCCCAAAACAAGAGAACCTAGAAAAAATGGATAAATTCCTGCATTCCTATAACTTTCCAAAGCGGAACAAAGAAGATTTGGAATACCTGTACAGATCTTTCACTATTGTGGAAATTGAAATGTTAATCAAAAGTCTTTCTCCAAAGAAGCCCAGATACAGATGAATTCACTTGTGAATTTTTCCAAACCTTTAAAGAGGACCTATTGCCAATCCTCTTCAGACTTTTCCAGGAAATTGAAGAAACAGAAACACTCCCAAACAGTTTCTATGGAGGCAAATATCACCATGATACCAAAAGCAGACAGAGATACTACCAAAAAAAAAAAATAAAGAAAAAATACAGGCTGACACCCCTGATGAACACAGATGCAAAGATAGCCAACAGAATACTATCAAACAGAATCCAATGACGTTCTAATGACTTATCAATAAGATTATACACCAAAACCAAATAGAATTTATTTCAGGCATGCAAAGATGGTTTAACATTTGCAAGTCAGCCAATATAATACATCATATCAATAAACAATAAAATCATATCAATAGATGCATAGAAAGCATATGACAAGATCCAGAACACATTCATGATAAAAACTCTCAACAAAATGGGAGTTGAAGTAATTTTCTTCAATATAGTCAAAGCCATCTACAACAAGCCCACAGGAAGCATGAGCCTTAATGGGAAAAAAATAAAGCCTTCCCTCTAAGATCAGGCACAAGACAAGGTTGCCCACTCTCACCACTTCTATTCAATTTAGTACTGGAAGTACTTTCCATAATGGTTAGGCAAGAAAAAGATAGCTCGGACATCCAGATAGGAAAGGAAGATGTTAGGCTCTCGTTATTTGTAGATGACATAATACTATACTTAGAGAATCCTAACAATAGATTTATATAGTAGAATGGCAGACAGGTTACAAAATCAATACCCCAAAGTTCATTACATTCCTATATTCAAAGAATGAAAGAGAAGGAAGAGATATTTAAAAAATCCTGTTCAAAATTGTGTTACATAAAACCAAGCACCTCAGAATTAGCTTAACAGGGAAGTAAAGGACCTGTATAAAGAAAAATACAAAATGCTACTCCAAGAAATAAAAGAGGACATGAGGAAATGGAGACTTCTCCCCTGCTGATAGATGGTAGAATTAAAATTGTCAAAATGACACTAGTCCCCCAAAAGCATTATATAGAATCAACGCAGTCTGTATAAAGATATCCACGGCATTTTTCATAGAATGACCTGAAATTCATATGGAACAATAAATCCCGCTAAATAGCCAAAGTAGTCCTTGGGTAAAAAATGGAGGTATTACCTTTAACTTCAATCAACTATAAAGCAGTAATAATCAAAACAACATGTATTGGAATAAAGACAGACCTGCAGACTTATGGAAATAGAGTATCCTGACATTGACCCTCTAGATCTTATCATTTAATCTTAGATGAAGGAGCAAAATTATGAAGTGAAGCAAGGAAAGTTTCTTCAATAAGTGGTGTTGGGAAATCTAGTCAGCTACATGTAAAAATAAATGAACTTGGACCTCTTTCTAACTCCATGAGCAAAAGTCAGATCAAAATGAATTAAAGATCTCAACATCAGACATGAATCCATAAGGTTCATGGAAGAAAATGTTGGCAAAACCCTCCATGGCTCTGAAGCTAAAGGCGTCTTCAAAGATGAAACACTACTGACCAAGTAAATGGAAGCAAAGATAAACAAATGGGACTACATGAAAGTAAGAAGCTTCTGCTCCTCAAAATAAATGGTGTTTATGATATAAAGACAGCCTATGTAATGGAAAAAAAAAATTTTATCCACTATTCATGTAATAAAGGATTAATGTTAAAGTCATATAAGACACTGGGCACTGCATATAGAACTTTACAAGAAAAAAAAACAATTCTATCAGAAAATGGGGAGAGGAAATAAACAGAAACTTCCTCAAAGAAGATATTCAAATAGTCAAAAGGCACATGAAAAAATGCTCTTCATCACTATCGCTAAAGAGCTACAAATCAAAACTACAATGAGATATCATCTCACACCACAGAGACTGGCACACATATCTGTGTCTCAGAAGAACAAGAGCAACCAGTGCTGGTGTGAACGTGGGGAGAAAAGGACTCTCCTTCGTTGTTGGTGGGAATTCCGACTGATTTAGCTCTTTTGGAAAATGATATGGAAATTCCTCAAAACACTGGAAATTGAGCTCCCCATTTGGCCCAGCGATACCACTTCTGGCAATATACCCTGAGGGCCCCAAAACACAGCAGAAATGCATCTGTACTTCTTGTTAATTGCAGCACTATTCACAATAGCCAAAATCTGGAAGCAAACCAAGTGCCCAAGAACAGATGGCTGGAAAAAAAGAAACTGTGGTACATCTATACAATGGAATACTATGCAGCTGTTAGGAAAAATGAATTCATGAAATTTGCTCATAAATGGATGGACATGGGGGAGTATCATGCTGTGTGAAATGAGTCAGAGGGAAAGGGAAGATATAGAATGACTGCATTCATTTGTGAGATATGAAAAAGTACATAGTATGATACTCATATCCAAGGCTTGGGAAGATAGGGGCCAGGAGAACTGGTCAGTTTGCAAGCTTGCCACTAAAGTGTCTAGGGGTGAAGGGCAGTTAGGATAGAGAAGGGACCAGTATGACAATGATAGTTGGGAATGACCATTTGGACAGGAACTGAATGCTGAAAGTGGAAAAAGGGATATTCCTGATAACTTTTTGTTTCTCTATTGCAAAACATAAGGCCCTACCTCTAATGCAAGCCCTTTTGTTTTCTCTGTGTGTGTGTGTGAGAGAGAGAGACAGAGAGAGACATAGAGAGAGACAGAAAGAGAGAATTGTGAGGGGCTAATCTCTAGACAGTGGTGGTGGGAAATGTACACTGGTGAAGGGAAGGGTGATGGAACAAGTTGTAACTGAAGCCCAGTTATGAACAGTTTTGTAGCTGTAACTCTCACTGCGATTCAATAAAAACAAACAAGTAAATAAATAAATTAAAGCACTGTGAGACAACATAGTTACAAAGACTTACTAAGTTATTCATGATTGGGTTAATATTCCAAAACCTTTCCCTTTTGCAGTGTACATTTTCTACCACCAATGTCCCCAGTTTCCCTCCTTCGATCCCCACCCTCAGTCTACCTCTATGGCAAACTCTTTTGTTCCTCTCTCTCTCTCTCTCTCTCTCTCTCTCTCTCTGTCTCTGTTTCAGTCTCTTTCCTTTGGGGTATTATGGTTTCCAATATAGGCACTGAAAGGTTAACATATATATCCCTTTCATGTATATTACTTACTTTTTAGCAGGTTCTTTCAATTCTTGTCCAGAGTGATCATTTACAACTATTTTGCTCATAGTAGTTCCTCTATCCTAACTGCTGTCTTCCCCCCAAATTGTGGCAAAGTTCCAACCATAGGGCAGTCCTCCTGGCCCTCTTTTCTACTGTAATAATCTCATGCTATGTATTGACTGTAATTTGATCCCAGCACAGCATATGATCCAGAAGTGATCCCTGGGTAAAGAGCAGGGAGTAAGTCCTGAGCACTTTATGGTGTGGCCCCACAACCTAAAAAATTATTTTTTAAAAAGATACAACTTGATTTATTTTCATTTATGGTAAAGGACATGGACAGAATTCTTTTTTTTTGGAAGGTTATTTATCCATCTTTAAAGAAATAAACATTTGTTGAAAAGGATATTTTCCCCTGTGGAATTGACTTTCCAACTTTATAAAAAAGAATCTATTTTTAATTTTTTCATTCCATTGATCTATTTGTTTATCTTGTTAACAATAGATACAGTCTTGATTACTATAGTAATATAATTTTGTTGTTGTTGTTTGTCAGACTTCTTTAACCTTGTTCTTTTTCAGTTGTTTGTCTATTCTAGGTGCTTTGCCTTTCCATGGGAATTTTAAAAATCATGTTACTTGCTACTGAAAAAACCTGTAGTGATTTTGATAATGACTCATCAAACAGATAATTTAGAGTTTTCCTAAAAATCAATATTGAATCTTTGAACACACGAATGAAAGTATATCACTTTGCTTATTTACTTCCTTAGTTTTTCTTAACAATAAATTTTAGTGAATAGTTCTTTCTATTTTACTAGAAACCATAATGCTATCAGAAATGATATTATGCCTCATTTGCAATCTCCCATTGCAGTTGTTAGTATATGCAAATACAATTTTTATACATTGATTTCATATCTTGCAGTCTTGTATATATTAGATTTAGTATTTATTTATACTTATTGGTTTTTAGCTTTATTGATTCCTTTGGATTTTATACAAATATGATAATATAATCTGAATGTAATTTCTTGTTCATAATACAGATGACTTGCTTTTATCTCTACGAAACAGCATATGATTCATCTTTAAATGAAAAGGTAAAACTATGTAGTATTTTATTCTTGGTATTTTCTGTTTTTATCTCATTTACTAATCTTTCCTTCTAATGTTTAACCTGCTATTAATTCCATCCAACAAATCTTTCTTTTTTAAAAACAATTATTTATTTATTAATTTATTATTTTGCTTTTTGGGTCATCCCACGTGATGCTCAGGGGTTGCTCCTGGTTCTGCACTTAGGAATTATTCTTAATGGTGTTCAGAGGACCAGATGGGATGTCAGAGATTGAACCTGGCTCAACCACATGCGTGGAAAAAATGCCCTTGTACTGCTGTATCACTTGTCTTCCCGTTGTTCATGGATTTGCTCAAGCGGGCACCAGTAACATCTTCATTTGTCCCTGTCGCATGCTAGTGTAGCCCTAGGGCATCTGGTCGCTACAGGAACCTGAAATCATTCTTTCAGGTCATGGGAATCAGGTTCATCATTGTTACTGTTCTTGGCATATTAAATACAACATGGGTAGCTTGCCAGACTCTGCCATGCCAGTGGGATAATCTCCGTATTAGGTAGGCTCTCAGTTCATTCATTTACTGATGAATCAGAC
>JAJIBD010034789.1:0-11008 GCA_021461705.1 Cryptotis parvus
TGGAACAAAAAGTTAATAAAATATCGAGAAGGAACTGAAAAGCAAAGTAGAAAACTGAAACAAGTGTCATTAATAAAAAAAATTCAGCCAGATGAAGTAGAGAAATTCAATACAATTGCCCTCAGCAGTAGAATGGTAACAGCTGAAGACGGTATCAGTGAGCTTGAAGAGGCTGCAAGCATTCAGGCAACAACAGAAGATGAAAGTGATCTCAAAATAGCTCCGAGTGAAGGCAAGAACACTGGGATGAATTCAGGAGAACAACATAAGAATCATTGGAGTCAGAATTGAACTCCCATTTGACTTCATGTCACTACCACTCCTGGGCTCTAGGAAACCAAAAAATACGCAGTGGAAACACCATCCCTACTTTTTATGTTCACATACTTAGCATTATTCACAATAGCCAGAATCTGGAAGCAACCAAGTGCCGAAAATCGATGACTGGATAAAAGCTTTGGTACATCTACACAATGGAATACTATGCAGCTGTTAGGAAAAATGAAGTTATAAAATTTGCCTATAAATGGATGGACATGGAGAAGATTATGTTGAAGCGAAATTAGCCAGAAGGGAGAGAGACAGATACAGAATGACTGCATTTATTTGCATGGCATAAATATATATGTACATATTATGATACCAATATCAAGGTCAAGTGAAACATATATCAGGAGGTCTTGTCAAAGGTGGAAATTATCACAAACGTGTGGGAGTCAGAGGGTTAGGTAAGACAGAAAATGGAACAGGGTGCTAATAATTGTCGAGGGTACTAATGCCAACCTAGAACTGAGCATTAAATAGAGGCAAGAGGATACACATGACAACCTTTTAATGTATGTTCTGTAATCCATAGTCTGGAAGGGAAGGAAAGAAAGAGAGAAAGGGAAAGAAATAAAGAACCTGCCATGGAGGTGGGGCTGGGAAGGGGGGAGGGAACCGGGGATGTTGGTGGTGGGGAGATGGGCACTGGTGGAGGGGCAGGTGCTGAAACACTGTATGACCAAAACCCAAACATGAACTTTTAATTGTATATCTTTTTATTTGTTATCTCACGGTGGTATAATAAAATACTTAAAAAAAAGCTTGAGTCCCAGAGGGACAGGGAGATAATATCAGTGAGATAGTCACTTGTTGCTTGTCTTCCTGTTGTTCATCGATTGCTTGAGCACGCACCAATGCGTCTCACTTTTGTCCCTGTTTCATGTTGCAGTGTAGCCCAAGGCATCTGCTCACTCCAGGAACACGAAAGAGCCTCAAACCATATCGTTCAGGTCATGGGAATGAGTCTATGTGTTTTTGAGATTTTTAATATTGAATATGACATGGGTAACAGGTTCTGCCATGCAGGTGGGATATTTTAGGTATTGATTAAATATAAGTCTTGCATTTCTGATGAACCACATGGCCGCAAAGTGGGCACATGCAATGAGTAGAGCTGGGAGCAGCTCTGCCGATAATATCTGTGTCTGTTTCACATACGATAGCCTGGAAGGAGTTTGTTGGCGGTCCACAGCCTCTCAGATGGGGAGAGGTGAGGGGAAATGGACCTCCACTGGGATAAAATCAAGAGGCACCCAACATAAGAATCATTTAGGTCCCAGGTGACAGGAGGTAACATCAGTGATGTAGTAATAGTTAAAAATCATCATCACTGAAAAGTTTCCAGAACTGGAGAACACAGGCATCCATATCAAACCCAAAATGTACCAGATAAAAGACCCCAAGATCCCTAATAGAACATTTTTGTATCATAGGTACACATTACTGAAAGCAGCAAGATCATACAACACTGAAAGCAGTATTAAGATCAAAGAAGAAATTACATATAAAGTAGCATCCCTTGAGTTTTTCAGCATATCTATTCCTGGAAACCCTTCATGTCTGTAGAATTAAGTCATGAGATATAGTTAAAGAACTTAATGGGATGAAGGTCATCACTAAAATACTCTGCTAGGAGAATTCTTTGACCAAAGGTGGAAATTACCACAAATGTGTGGGGAGTCAGGAGTTAGGTAAGAAAGAGAGAGAACATGCGAATAAATGTCAAAAGGGCTAATACGCCTAGAATTGAGCATTGAATACAGCAGAAAAAATGCATATTGGCCTCTAGTGTATGCATTGCAATCCACAATGTGTAAGAGAGGAAGAGAGGGAGAGAAAAGAAAAGAGATAAATAACTGCTTAGAGGCAGTCTATGGGATGGGGAGAGGTGGGGACATTGGTGGTGGGAAATGGGCACTGGTGGAGGAAGGGGTGCTGGAACATTATGTGACTGAAACTTCAGAAACATGAACAACATTGTAATTGTATATCTCACAGTAGTATAATAAAATATTAATTAAAAAGAATGCTCTGCTAGACTATCATTCAGATTTGAAGGAATGATACACAACCTCATGGATAAACAACAGCTCCAGGAAACTTCATCTGGTCGACTGCAAGCAGAAGTATTGATGGAGTTGCTCTAAGGCAAAGACAAAACCCACAAACACAGAGATGGCCCCAAAACCTATGACAATAATTCATCTCAATGTCAGTGAACTAAAAGTACCAATAAAAAAAAGAGAGACACAGAGTGGCAAATGAATTAAGTGAATTTCAAGCTGAATCCAACATTCTGCTTCCTACAAGAAACATATTGGAATAGTCAAAGAAACTATAAACTAAAATTCAGAGGCTAGTAATTCTTCAAGCATACAGCTTCTAAAGGCTGGGGTGGTCATACTAGTCTGATGACATAGTTTTAAACATAGATTTTAGCCTGAAGGACAGTGAAGGCGCACTTCTTAATAATCAAGGGATGTATGCATCAGGAAGAAATTACACTCTTAAATATAACAAACCTATTGAGGGACCAGCAAAAACTTAAATAACTGTTAATAGATTTCAAAGGAGACGTGGCGAGACCCACATTAGCTGTTGGACACTTCAACAATATATTCTCTCTATTGATAAATCAATGAGACTAAAAATTCAATAAGGAATTATGGATTTGAAGAAATGGAAGAGGAGATTTCATGCCCCAAAGGCTGAATATATATTCTTCTCCAGTGCATGGGGCATTTTCCAATATAGACTACATGTTTTGGGTCTAAAACATACCACCATAAAAATAAGAATTGGTATCTGTTATCTTTTTCAGACCATGATGCTCTTAAAATAGAAGTTAACAACATACAGAAGTAGAAATTTAAATCAAACACCTGGAAATTAAACAGCTAACTACTGAATATCCAGTGAGTTAGAAATCAAAGAAGAAATCAAAGATTACTTCACTGTATCACTGTCTTCCCGTTCATCATCGATTTGCTTGAGCGGGCACCAGTAACATCTCCATATGATCTGTCTCATGCAGAAGTAGAGCCCAAGGGCACCTGTTGCCCAGGAACATAAAGAGCCTCAAACCATTCCATCAGGTCATGGGAATAAAGTCTATAATTGATACTGGTATTTGGCATATCAAATGGACATGCGGGTAGCTTACCAGGCTCTGCCGTGCGGGTAGCATACTCTTGTAGTCATCTCTAAATGTCCCTTTATTGATGAACGCGCGGATGCAAGTGGCTGCAAGCCAGGCTGTGATAGGCTGGTCTGCTGGGTGGAGTTATGACGAGGGAAGTCGGATGTGGAAAATGGAGGCCCTCATGGAGTGAGGGTTGTCTGACCTGTTGTGAGGCTCTGCAGGGGTGGCGGGCCAGGGCTAGCACCGCCATCCCCCCCAGGGCGCCTCACGAGTGGCTGGGCTGGGAGCCAGTAGCAGCTCTGCCCCATGTCTGAGTCTCTTGATCAACATACCTGTGCTGGATTTAAAGACTGCTGCAGGTGGATCTCAATGAAGGCTATGATAGGCTTGTCTGTTGGGTGGAGTTCTGGTGGCTGGGCACCCAGGGACAGCCAGTAGCATCTCTGCCCCATGACTGTGACTACTATGAGCAAAGATTACTTACTGGAAAAAATTAGAATGAGGATGGCTTCTAGAGACTTGTGTGGAACACAGCAAAAACAGTGTTGAGAGGAAAGGTTATAGTTCTTCAAGTGTTCATCAGGAAAGAAGAAAGGACCTACACTTAAACAACCTGACTCAAGTTCTTAGACTCAAGATCTTAGAAAATGACCAAGAGGAGCCAAAATCAAGCAGGAGAAAGGAAATAAAACAGAGCAAGGGCCACCTGCCCCTTGAGGTGTTGCAGAGTATGCTTCTGTGGTACCCAGCTAAATTGGCAGGTGGCAGACCCAGGAGATAGGCTTATCTACACCCCCAGTTCTGCCCTCTGGGCTCTGGATGATGGATGGTCTGACATAGGAAAGACTGGGCACCCTGGGATGAACCCAAAGTCTTGGAAGTCTGGCCGGAAGCTACCCGTGGTATATTTGATATGCAAAAACAGTAACAAATGAACTGGACAGGGTACAGACCACACACACAACTACGCTGCCCAGCTCATGAAGTAGCCAGTAGAGTCTCTGAGGAATCAGTAGTCCCTGGCAGAGGCAACACCAGCACCTAGGGTAAAGCAGTCATGTGGGGGGAAGCCACACTAGCCAGAGGGTGGATCAAGAATTTGGGCTCTTTCCTCCATGCCGGTGGGGCGTGGCTGTGGGCTTACGGCCTCCAAAACCAGATGAACCAGACAAGGGCAGACCAGATGAACAGTTGTGACAGTGTGCAGCCCATAAGAGGCTTAGATAGCAAAGTAGGCTAGGATGACCAGGTCCTTCCCAGGATCTTTCACATCTGTATACCATAATGATCATTTTAGTTGAAAATAAACTGGGGAGGTTGATGGGAATGAGAACTATAATGTCACACTAGAACTCACTACTGAATATACACATAGATAATTGCATCATGAACCATGGAGGCAAGTCACAAGGTGTAGGAGAATAAAAGAGAAATAGGGGAGCAAGAAACAGAAGATAGAGACTCCAGATGCATGCTTGGGAGAGCTGCCATCCTGCTCTCCCCTAGATCAGCTTTGACCATGAAAAGAGGTTCCGAGAGGCAAGATGGTTTTGGGAGTGGGCATCGCTTCTATATATGGGGGCCTAGGAAGCAACCAGATGAGACTTGCTCACCATATGTAACTGCCATTATTACTGCCCAAGATCCCACAGCTTATCAGAACCCACACAAAGAGGGCGCTGATCTCAAGACCAGCTCAGAGCAGTTGATTTTGAGACCAAGTAAGAGGCTGCTCTCAGAGGCTGAAGTCACCGGGCATTTCTGGAGATGGGCTGGGGTCCCCATTCCTCACTGACCAGTGGCCTGGTGGCCCCACCCACAAACTGCCACATAGTGCTCTCTGCCATTATGCAGAAGATAAGATGCAGGGGGAGGCTGCCTCCTGCTCTCCTAGCTCCAGCTTTGACCATGTAAAGGCTCCCAGGAGGCAAGATGGGTTTTAGGTGGGCCCATCACCTCTGTAGGGCCTCAGAAGCAGCTGGAGTGAGACTCGCTCACCATAATAGCTGCCATTTTTCATGTCCAGACCACGGTACATCAATGAGTGGAACCAATCATGTTCAAGAATATATTACAATCTACAATGTGTAAGAAAGGAAGGCGAAGAGGAGAGAGAAAGGAGATGAAGAACGCCATGGAGGCAGGCTGAAGGAGGGGGTGGGGATATTGGTGATGGGAGATGAGCGGTGGAGGGATGGGTGTTGGAACACTGTAGAACCAAAATTCAAACATGAACATGTTGTAATTGTATATCTAATGGTGGTATAATAAAATATTTTTGAAAAATAGAAAAATATTTAGAGCAAAAATTAATAAGCTAGAATCCCCAAAAAATGTTAAGATAAATGAAACCAAGAGCTGGTTCTTGGAAAAAAATAAATGATTGATTAACCAGCAGCATCACAAAGAAAGATAGAACCATAATTAATGAATCAAGAAATAAAAAGGAGGGACATCACAACAGAAATCACAGAAATTCAAAAAAGATCATCAGGGTACTTTGAGAATCTGCTTATGCCCCAAAACAAGAGAACCTAGAAAAATGGATAAATTCCTGCATTCCTATAACTTTCAAGACAAAGAAGATTTGGAATACCTGTACAGATCTCTTTCACTATTGGAAATTGAAATGTTAATCGAAAGTCTTTCTCCAAGAAGCCCAGATACAGATGAATTCACTTGTGAATTTTCCAAACCTTTAAAGAGGACCTATTGCCAATCCTCTTCAGACTTTTCAGGGAAATTGAAGAAGCAGAAACACTCCCAAACAGTTTCTATGAGGCAAATATCACCATGATACCAAAGCAGACAGAATGCTACCAAAAAAAATAAAGAAAAATACAGGCTGACACTGGTAGACACAGATGCAAAGATAGCCAACAGAATACTATCAAACAGAATCCAATGACGTTCTAATGACTTATCAATAAGATTATACACCAAAACCAAATAAATTTATTTCAGGCATGCAAAGATGGTTTAACATTTGCAGAATCCAGCCAATATAATACATCATCAATAAACAAAATCATATCAATAGATGCATAGAAATATGGCAAGATCAGAACACATTCATGGTAAAAAACTCTCAACAAAATGGGGTTGAAGTAATTTTCTTCAATATAGTCAAGCCATCTACAACAAGAAGCCCACAGGAAGCATGAGCCTTAATGGGAAAAAAATCAAAGCCTTCCCTCTATGATCAGGCACAAGACAAGGTTGCCCACTCTCACCACTTCTATTCAATTTAGTACTGGAAGTACTTTTCCCTCATGGATTTGGGCAAGGAAAAAAATAGCTCGGACATCCAGATAGGAAAGGGAAGATGTTAAAGCTCGTTATTTGTAAATGACATAATACCTTAGAGAATCTAACAATAGATTTATATAGTAGAATGGCAGACAGGTTACAAAATCAATACCCCAAAGTTAATTACATTCCTATATTCAAAGAATGAAAGAGAAGGAAGAGATGTTTAAAATCCTGTTCAAAATTGTGTTACATGAAACACAGCACCTCAGAATTAGCTTAACAGGGAAGTAAAGGACCAGCATAAAGAAAATACAAATTTTTCTCCAAGAAATAAAAGAGGACATGAGGAAATGGAGACTTCTCCCTGCTGATAGAGTGGTAGAATTAAAGTTATCGAAATATTCACTAGTCCCCCAAAGAAGCATTTATAGAATCAACGCGAGTCTAAAGATAACACGGCATTTTTCATAGAATGACCTGAAATTCATATGGAACAATAAATCCCGTAAATAGCCAAAGTAGTCCTTGGGGAAAAAAATGGAGTATTACCTTTAACTTCAATCAACTATAAAGCAGTAATAATCAAAACAACATGTATTGGAATAAAGACAGACCTGCAGACTTATGGAAATAGAGTATCCTGACATTGACCCTCTAAGATCTTATCATTTAATCTTAGATGAAGAAGCAAAATTATGAAGTGAAACAAGGAAAGTTTCTTCAATAAGTGGTGTTGGAAAATCTAGTCAGCTACATGTAAAAATAAATGAACTTGGACCTCTTTCTAACTCCATGAGCAAAAGTCAGATCAAAATGAATTAAAGATCTCAACATCAGACATGAATCCATAAGGTTCATGGAAAAATGTTAGCAAAAACCCTCCATGGCTCTGAAGCTAAAGGCGTCTTCAAAGATGAAACACTACTGACCAAGTAAATGGAAGCAAAGATAAACAAATGGACTACATGAAAGTAGAAGCTTCTGCTCCTCAAAATAAATGGTGTTTATGTATAAAGACAGCCTATGTAATGGAAAAAAAAATTTTATCCACTATTCATGTAATAAAGGATTAATGTTAAGAATCATATAAGACACTGGGCACTGCATATAGAACTTTACAAAAAAAAAAACAATTCTATCAGAAAATGGGGAGAGGAAATAACAGAAACTTCCTCAAAGAAGATATCCAAATAGTCAAAAGGCACATGAAAAAATGCTCTTCATCACTATCGTTAAAGAGCTACAAATCAAAACTTACAATGAGATATCATCTCACACCACTGAGACTAGCACACATATCTGTGTCTCAGAAGAATAAGAGCAACCAGTGCTGGTGTGAGCGTGGGGAGAAAAGGACTCTCCTTCGTTGTTGGTGGGAATTCCGACTGATTTAGCTCTTTTGGAAAATGATATGGCAAATTCCTCAAAACACTGGAAATTTAGCTCCCATTTGGCCCAGCGATACCACTACTAGCAATACCCTGAGGGCCCCCAAAACACAGCAGAAATACATCTGTACTTCTTGTTAGTACCCGCCCTATTCACAATAGCCAAAATCTGGAAGCAAACCAAGTGCCCAAGAACAGATGGCTGGAAAAAAAAGAAAACTGTGTGTACATCTATACAATGGAATACTATGCAGCTGTTAGGAAAAATGAATTCATGAAATTTGCTCATAAATGGATGGACATGGGGAGTATCATGCTGTGTGAAATGAGTCAGAGGGAAAGGAAGATATAGAATGACTGCATTCATTTGTGAGATATGAAAAGTACATAGTATGATACTCATATCCAAGGCTTGGGAAGATAGGGGCCAGGAGAACTGGTCAGTTTCCAAGCTTCCACTAAAGTGTCTAGGGGGTAAAGGACAGTTAGGATAGAGAAGGATCAGTATGACAATGATAGTTGAGAATGACCATTTGGACGGGAACTGAATGCTGAAAGTGGAAAAAGGGATATTCCTGATAACTTTTTGTTTCTCTATTGTAAAACATAGGCCCTACCTCTAATGCAAGCCCTTTTGTTTTCTCTGTGTGTATATGTGAGAGAGAGACAGAGAGAGACAGAGAGAGAGACAGAAAGAGAAGTATGTGAGGCTAATCTCTAGACAGTGGTGGTGGGAAATGTACACTGGTAAAGGGAAGGGTGAGTGGAACAGTTGTAACTGAAGCCCAGTTATGAACAGTTTTGTAGCTGACTCTCACTGCGATTCAATAAAAACAAACAAGTAAATAAATTTGAATTAAAGCACTTGTGAGACAACATGAATTTACAAAGACTTACTAAGTTTTCATGATTGGGTTAATATTCCAAAACCTTTCCCTTTTTGCAGTGTACATTTTCTACATGTCCCAATTTCCCTCAACCGATCCCCACCCTCAGTCTACCTCTATGGCAAACTCTTTTGTTTTCTCTCTCTCTCTCTCTCTCTACTCTCTGTGTCTCTCTCTGTCTCTGTTTCAGTCTCTTTCCTTTGGGGTATTATGGTTTCCAATATAGGCACTGAAAGGTTAACATATATATCCCTTGCATGTATATTACTTACTTTTAGCAAGGTTCTTTCAATTCTTGTCCAGAGTGATCATTTACAACTATTTTGCTCATAGTAGTTCCTCTATCTAACTGCTGTCTTCCCCAAATTGTGGCAAAGTTCCAACCAGGGCAGTCCTCCTGGCCCTCTTTTCTACTGTAATAATCTGTACTATGTATTGACTGTAATTTGATCCCAGCACAGCATATGATCCAAGTGATCCTGGGTAAAAAGCAGGAGTAAGTCGAGCACTTTATGGTGTAGCCCCACAACCTAAAAATTATTTTTAAAAGATACAACTTGATTTATTTTCATTTATGGTAAAGGACATGGACAGAATTCTTATTTTTGGAAGGTTATTTATCCATCTTTAAAGAAATAAACATTTGTTGAAAAGGATATTTTCCCCTGTGGAATTGACTTTTCCAACTTTATAAAAAAGAATCTATTTTTAATTTTTTTCATTCCATTGATCTATTTGTTTATCTTGTTAACAATAGATACAGCCTCGACCACTATAGTAATATAATTTTGTTGTTGTTGTTTGTCAAACTTCTTTTAACCTTGTTCTTCTCAGTTGTTTGTCTATTCTAAGTGCTTTGCCTTTCCATAGAATTTTAAAATCATGTTACTTGCTACTGAGAAAAAACCTGTAGTGATTTTGATAATGACTCATCAAACAGATAATTTAGAGTTTTCCTAAAAATCAATATTGAATCTTTGAACACACGAATGAAAGTATATCACTTTGCTTATTTACTTCCTTAGTTTTTCTTAACAATAAATTTTAGTGAATAGTTCTTTCTATTTTACTAGAAACCATAATGCTATCAGAAATGATGGTTATGCTCATTTACAATCTCCCATTGCAGTTGTTAGTATAATACAAATACAATTTTTATACATTGATTTCATATCTTGTAGTCTTGTATATATTAGATTTAGTATTTATTTATACTTATTGGTTTTAGCTTTATTGATTCCTTTTTGGTTTTATACAAATATGATAGTATAATCTGAATGTAATTTCTTGTTCATAATACAGATGACTTGCTTTTATCTCTAAAGCATATGATTCATCTTTAAATGAAGGAGTAAAACTATAGTATTTTTATTCTTAGTATTCTCTGTTTTTATCTCATTTACTAATCTTTCCTTCTAATGTTTAACCTGCTATTAATTCCATCCAACAAATCTTTCTTTTTAAAAACAATTATTTATTTATTAATTTATTATTTTGCTTTTTTGGGTCATCCCACGTGATGCTCAGGGGTTGCTCCTGGTTCTGCGCCCGAGTTATTCTTAATGGTGTTCAGAGGACCAGATGGGATGTCAGAGGTGAACCTGACGCTCAACCACATGCGTGGAAAAATGCCCTTGTACTGCTGTATCACTTGTCTTCCGTTGTTCATGGATTTGCTCAAGCGGCTTCAGTAACATCTTCATTTGTCCCTAGCGCATGCTAAGTGTAGCCCTAGGGCATCCTGGTCGCTACAGGAACCTGAAATCATTCTTTCAGGTCATGGGAATCAGGTTCATCATTATTACTGTTCTTGGCATATTAAATACAACATGGGTGGCTTGCCAGACTCTGCCATGCCAGTGGGATAATCTCCGTATTAGGTAGGCTCTCAGTTCATTCATTTACTGATGAATCAGGCGTCAGCTTTGCAGCCACACATAATGGGGAGAGCAGGTAAGCAGCTCTGCCCCATGTATCTGTGTCTCTGATTTAGCATACCTGGGTTTGAAATAGGC
>JAJIBD010034790.1:0-34813 GCA_021461705.1 Cryptotis parvus
CCGTGAGCTACCCCGATCCCATGAGCTACCCCAGAGCCCGTGAGCTACCCCGAGCCCGTGAGCTACCCCCGATCCGTGAGCTACCCCGATCCCATGAGCTACCCCAGAGCCCGTGAGCCAGAGCCCGTGAGTACCCCCTGAGCCCGTGAGCTACCCAGAGCCCGTGAGCTACTCCGATCCCATGAGCTACCCCAGAGCCCGTGAGCTACCCAGAGCCCGTAAGCTAGCCCAGAGCCCGTGAGCTAGCCCAGAGCCCGTGAGCTAGCTCTTTTTGCTCTCAGTGGTTACCTAAGTAAACCGATTGGGTAGTAAACCTTCTGGAAGGTCTTTGTCAAACTCCCCCCTCCCCCCCACATCAGCAGTTCTCCACTTCAGCTTCACCTTCCAAGTAATCAGACCAGTATTCACTGTTCGGGAATAGAAGTCATCCTCTCTGTTGGCTTGATTCCAGCCCCTTTCACTGATTCATTCAATCTTCCAAGCAAAATATTTCCAGTCATAAGAGCATCATTCTCAGTCTACACTTTCTGTTGAGTGTTAGTCTGCCCCCTTCTCCTGTTAATTACTCTTTTCCTAATTAACTTTCTCCCAGTTCCCCTGAATTTGGGAAAAGGAAGGCCAGGAAGGATGCTAATGTAACGCAGAAATTACGTGATGAGGGAGTTGAATGGCGCCCAGGGCCAAGGCTCCAGTGGAAGCACAGCAGAGGATGCGTGTGAGTCCAGTGGGGCTGGGCTTCACTCTCCACCCCGGCAGCAAGGAGCACGGAGGCCACTGTCGGGGCGTGAAGGCAAAGACCCGCTCGTCCTCTCCTCCCCGGTCCCTACACTCCGCAGTCACTGACTTGCTCCCCCGCACCGTCCAGTTCCGTTCCTCACGCCTTCTCTTTCCCAGCTACCCGCCGCCACCTGCACCGGCTCGCGGAGCCTTTTGTGTGAGCGAGGTTTCCTGCCCGAGGTGCGGCCGCGCCCAGTCGCCCCGCGCACCTGTGCCCCGACCCTCCGCCCGGCCGGCCACACCCTCCTCCCGCGCCCCGCCCGCCCGCCCGGGGACACCTGCTCGAGCGGGCGGGCGGGGATCCGCAGCCGCGGCCACTGCTCCCCGCCCCGCCGCCCCTCCCTCCATCCCCACCGGCTCCCGCGCCCGCCCCGCCCGCCCGCCCGCCGCTCGGGGGTCCTCCGCCGCCGCCGCCGCCGGAAGGAGCCGCCATTTGCCACCGCCGAGCGCACGGGCCGAGGCGAGCCGGAGCCGGCAGCGGGAGCGGGCCTGGGGCCAGGAGGAGCGCGATGGGGGGCGGCCCGCCGCAGGAGAACGCGGGCGCGCGCGCGCGCGGGGGCTCGGCCCGCCCCGGACCCGGACCCGCGGGGCGCGGCACCCTGAGCCCCTCCCCGCCCCCCCTGCCCGGGCCATGGCTGCCCGCCCCGGCGCCCCCGGGCCGCCAGCCCTCTCGGCCCCGCCAGCCCCGGCGCGCGGGCGGTGGCAGCCGTGATCGGCGCCCGCAGGCCCGGAGACCCCGGCCCGGCTCGGCCCTCGTGCGCGCCCCCTCCCCGGCCTGGCCGCTCCCCTCCCGCCGCCCGAGAGCCCCCTTGCACGCTGCCCCCGCCCTCCCGGCGCCCGGACGATGCTCAAGTCTCGGCTCCGCATGTTCCTGAACGAGCTGAAGCTGCTGGTGCTGACGGGCGGGGGCGGCCCCGGGCCGAGCCGCAGCCCGGGGGCGGGGGCGAGGCTGCGGCTGGGCGCCCTTCGCCGGCTGCTCGCGCCGGGACGGCGACGGCGACGAGGAGGAGTACTACGGGTCGGAGCCGCGCGCCCGGGGCCTGGCCGGCGACAAGGAGCCGCGGGCCGGACCCCCGCCGCCGCCCGCGCCGCCGCCCCCGGGCGCGCTGGACGCCCTGTCGCTCAGCAGCAGCCTGGACAGCGGCCTCCGAACCCCCAGTGCCGGATCTGCTTCCAGGGCCCGGAGCAGGTCAGGCCCGCACGGGCAGGGGTGGGGGTCGCGCACCTGGGCGCCCCGGGAGACTGCGAGCAGGGGGCGGGGCTGACGTCCCCCCCCCCCCCCTCACCCCACCCCCGCGAGGTTAGGACAGTAGCCGGAGGCTCCGGGGGGGGGGGCGTCAGGGAAGGGGTCCCTGGAAAGGGGTGGGGCTTTTTCCTGGAAGGGCTCAAAAGCCATCTCCCCCGAAATGGGGGGCACCTTTCTCCCGACTTTCCGTCCCAGGGTCTCTCTGGGCTGCGGTGGGGGGTGGGGTTCGGCTTTTTTCTCTCGGGGTGGACGGAGGGCCGAACTCTACCCACGCGAAGGGAGGGGTCGGCCGGCGCCCTGCCTTGCTCGGGACTTCTCTCTGCGGGCCACTTTACCTCGACCCCCGTTCTGCAACTTCCCTTCTGTTGCAGAGTACTCAGACAGAGTTGTCCCGAGGCGGCTCAGGGGTTGTGTCTCTGTCGTGAGATATTACTGAGGTCATCCGAGGGACACTCGCTCCCCACTGGCCCCCAGGACTTACCCCCCTTGATGCTTGGAATCCAGCATCCAGTACCCCCACCCAAGTTTGCGCCTCACCGCTGGCATGCTTTCCCGACCCAAAGGCACAGCTCTGGATCTCCCTTCTCCAGATGCTAAGGGGCACACACACTTCTAGGGCGCCCGGGGAAAGAAGACCCTCCCCAGATCCTAGGAAATGATCGCTTCTAGTTCTGTGCTCAAGGATCACTCCTGGCAGGTCTGGGGACCATGTGGAAAACCAGGTATCAAACCTGGTCCGGGAAGTTTGCCTTGAGCTCTTTTTTTCTTCCTGCTGCAGTCTTCACCTCTGGACCCGTTTGGGGTGACATAGCTGAAGGGTTTGGTGTGGGAGGGTTCCCTGAAGCAGAGAGGCTGTGAGGTGGGGAAGGGGACACCTGACTGGGACCTTCCTCACTCTTCCTCCAGGGGAGCTCCTGAGTCCCTGCCGCTGCGACGGCTCGGTGCGCTGCACACACCAGCCGTGCCTCATCCGCTGGATCAGTGAGAGGGGCTCCTGGAGCTGTGAGCTCTGCTACTTCAAGTACCAGGTCCTGGCCATCAGTACCAAGAACCCCCTGCAGGTGAGGTGCAGCGAGAGGACTCACAGAGCGGGGCACCCAGAGTCCAGGGAGCTGGTTTCGTCATTGATTCTTTCTTACAAAGTGGCTCCGCACTGTTGTCACCACCTTCTCTGTGCGTCCTCCCTTTGCTTAATCGCAGGTAGTTACTGAGTGTCGCGCGTAATCCAGGAGAAGGGAAAAGATGATCCTGGTGGAGGAGGATGAGAGCAAACATGGAGTGTTTTCTACTTGTATTAATGTTTAATCTTTTCTCTATTCCATGAGTTTTTATACCATTATTGTCCTCGTTTTAAATGTTTTGCTTTTTTGATTTTGCTTTTTGGTGGGGGTCACACTTGGTGGTGCTTAGGGCTCGCTTCTAGTTCTGTGCTCAAGGATCACTCCTGGCAGGTTTGGGGACCATGTGGGAAACCAGGCATCAAACCTGGCTGACTGGGTGCAAGGACTTCCCTTCTGTGCTGGTGCTCTGACCCCTTGTTTGTTGTGTCTGTGGTCCATACCTGGCACCTGGACCTGTGCTTAGGAAACCATGTTTGGTGCCTGAGGTCTAACCCGGGTCTGCAAGACACATCCCTTGCTTGCCGAACTATCGCCATCCCCTGCTCTTTGGTTTCGGGGCACAGAGAGCGGTACTCGGGCTCATGTGTGGTGCCAGGAATCTGAGCATGTGCTCACCAGTTGAGCAACCCTCCACCCTCTAGCCCACTTAAAAGATGAGGGCAGGGGGGCTGATGGGAGAGTGCCATGGGCAGGGCGTTACCTTGCATACAGCCTACTAAGTTCAATGTCTGCACCCCATGTGGTTCCCAAAGCTGCCAGGAGTGATTCCTGAATACAGAACCAGAATACCCTCAGAGCGCTGCTGGGTGTGACCCCCCCAAAAAGAGGGCATTGGCGCACAAAGATATTCTAAAACTTGTCCAACATGACTTGGGCCCGTAGATGATGCAGTTCAGATTCGGATGCAAACTGGAATGGTCCAGCTCCAGTGCGCTTAGTGGCCCCGCTCTTCTGGAACGGAGACGATGGAGTGTCTCAAGAAATGAGAGTGGGGCCGCGCTTTAGGTTTGATGCGGGCGTCATCCTGCTTGAAGGGCATATTTTAGGTTTGATGCGGGGCGTCATCCTGCTTGAAGGGCGTATTTTAGGTTTGATGCGGGCGTATTAATCCTGCAAGGCTGCCTCTAACCTGACCCTCCGTCATTTTCCCTGACTGTGTGGAGCCTCTTTCCCATACAGTGGCAGGCCATCTCCCTGACGGTGATTGAGAAGGTCCAGATTGCCGCCATTGTTCTGGGCTCTCTTTTCCTCGTCGCCAGCATCTCCTGGCTCATCTGGTCCTCACTCAGCCCTTCAGCCAAGTGGCAACGGCAAGATCTGCTCTTTCAGATCTGCTCACGGCATGCGGCTTCATGGATGTTGTCTGCATAGGTGAGGGCACCCTCTCTCTCCCCCTTACCTGCTTGGGATTGCCTTCCTGCACACACACTTAACTTGCCATGTCTGTGGCCTAAAACTTCCTTCCTGTCACTGGGACTTGTGGGGGTTGATCTTCCCTGTTCTTTAGTTCCTTTTACAGCCTCTGTAAAGGGAGGGTGATTTCTGTTCCTCCTTCTGCTTGCCTGATTTATTTACTTTGTTTGCTTTGGGGGTCTCTACCCAGCAGTGCTTAGGGGCTACTTCTTGGGTGTCATTTCTGGCGTAGCTTGGAGAACCACGTGGTAGTGAACTTGAACCTCCTGCATGCCAAGCCTGTGTCCAGTCACTGGCGCTCTTACTCCAGCCCATCACTCTGCTCTGTGCTTCTGGCTTGAGTCTGGCCGTAAATTGATCATGGATTTCTTATTCCCATTGTTCAGGCCTCATCGTCCATGAAGGCTCCTCTGTCTACCGCATCTTCAAGCGCTGGCAAGCAGTGAACCAGCAGTGGAAGGTCCTAAATTATGACAAGACCAAGGACATAGGAGGAGATGCAGGAGGCGGGGCGGCAGGGAAGCCAGGCCCCAGGACCTCAAGGACAGGCCCCCCTCCGGGCACCCAGCCGGCCTCCGGCAGCCCAGCGCATGCGGACGCTCTTGCCTCAGCGCTGTGGTTACACCATCCTGCACCTCCTCGGACAGCTGCGGCCACCCGATGCCCGGTCCAGTTCCCACTCTGGCCGAGAGGTTGTTATGAGGGTGACCACGGTCTGAACTGGACTTCAGGAGCGGGGAATCAAGTGTCAGTACACTGGCCAGAGATGGTGGGACGTCAGGGCTGCTGGGGCGCCCGCGGCAACACTGCTTCCACCACTGAGGACCCTGCGGACAGCCTCTCACTGGAGACAGAGTGTGGCCTTGGCAGGCCACTGGGCAGAGACACCTGGATGCCCCTCCAGCCCCCACTGACAACTCCTCACTCATGCTGGGCAGCCAGTGCGCAGGCGAAGCGAAGCAGCTTTGCTTCCATAGAGAACCGTTCTTACCTCAGCTCCTAGGGCCGCCAGCCTTCCAGCTCTGCCACATGACTTGGTGAAGGGGAACCGATGTCAGAGAAAGGGGCTGTAGCCCCCCCCCCTACTTCCTACCCCATGGCCACAGGGCACCGGCAATAAGACTAGAATCCATTGACCTCCTGTTCCCTGCATGAGGGCGGGGGACTCCCCCCTGCCCCTCCCCACGGCATGGGGGAGGGCATAAAGAATCATTTATATGCATGTGGAGGCTCTTTTCCTCATGCGTGAGGTTTCTGTGCCAAGGTTGGAATCTGAATGTAGCTGTGGGATCTAAGTTGGAGGTGTGACTCCCACTGGTGAATAATTCCCATAGGCTGCTAGGTGGCAGCACGCAGATGTCTCTGAGGGGTGAACCTGCCCCCTGCAAGTTGTGTGATTTAGGGGGAAAGTGCTCTACTGAGGTGTTCCTGTCCACCTCATAGGGTTGGAACAGGGATCAATAGGGGCAGGTTGAGTGACATTGCAAAGAAAAAGCAGTGAGGGCGTAAAAAGGTTTCTGGACTAGATGTTGGGCCATTTATTTTCAATAGTAGATGGTTGACAAATTTTTTTTTTTTTTTTTTTTTTGCTTTTTGGGTCACCCCGGCAATGCTCAGGGGTTTCTCCTGGCTCTGCACTCAGGAATCACTCCTGGCAGTGCTGGGGGACCATATGGGATGCGGGGATGGAACCCAGGCCGGCATGGGCCTACAGCGTGCAAGGCAAGCGCCCTACCTGCTGGGCTATCGCTCCGGCCCCTATGTTCTGTATCTAGGGTCGCGTAGCCCCCCCTTGAGCAGCTGTGAGATGTGTGATAATAGAAATAGACTGTGCGGTGAGAGACCGGTGGTTCTCTGCCAGCGGAGAGCCCCCCCAGCCCCGACGCTGGGCAAATGCTGCGCCGTCTCTCTTGAGCTGGGCCATGTAGGCGCTCTAAGTCCTTTCCAGCTGATGTGCTTACCCAGAAAAGTGGTCTAAAGTGGATATAGACTAATTTGGAGTGAGAATGACAGAATCCCCCCAGTGTTACAAGTCTCCAACCCCAGTCTTAGCTACTGGAGTTTTAGGCTACAGGTCTAATTTTGGTGTACCGCAGCCAGTCCAGTGGTATTTCCTGGACGGTGTTGTGCTAGGAGGTAGCAGATAAGAGAATTACTGTTTGAGAGGAAAATGGCTTGAGAAAGGCTGGTTAACATATGAGTCAGTTTGAAACCTTTATCCTGAGATCCTGAGACTGTATTATGAATGTATCTTTTTGTGGCACACCTGGCTGTGTTCAGGGCTTACTCCTAGCTTTGGAGTGGGGTATCACTCCTGGCAGTACTCAGGGAACCATAGGTGGTACCAAAGATCAAGCCTAGGGCGGTGACATGAGCAGCAAGCAGCCGTATTATCCCTAGTCATGTGGTAGCACTTTTTTAAGTGAACTATTCATCAGTAATTGCAATAATGACTTGAACATTGGTAGTCAGATCTAGAGACCTTCCCCATTATTGGTTCTTTCAGGGAAAGTTTTGTTCTGTCTTGTCCCCAGTGGATATTTTTTGAGGAAAATGCTTCTCTACCTAGAGTTACTTCTCTGCTAAATCCCTCTCTCCTACCCAGGGAATGGGTGTCTGCCCATCCATCCCCAAACAGGGCTTGGCTTCTGTCCATGGTACTGGCACTCAAACATGCCCTGGAGCTCAGAAACAAAGCTGGATGCTGTCTGAGTCTCTTGAAAGCATGCAGGTGGATCGCTTCCAACCTCTGAGGTCAGGGTGAAGAGGGGCCTGAAGCCAAGCACCCCTTCTTCCCAGTGAGACCACAGTGGACCCTTCGCGTTCTCCAGCTGGGAAGGCAGAAGAGCCAGACTCAACCGATGTCACAGGCTAACTGGCAGGGCCCCAGAGGGAGCCGGCAAGTCAAAGGGACTGTGCTGGCAGATAGGGTCGGGATAATACAGGTGGGTTCGCTGCGCCAAACTGCAGCTCCCAAAATCCTGCCAGGAAAGCTTCAACACACCCAAGAATATAGACACCCACATACACACCCTCCTTTTACACTCTGTTCTAAATCCGGGCTCACTGAGATGGTCTGTTTCCTTCCCTTTTTAGCATGTAGAGGTCTTTGTGTGCAGGCTGGGGCCAGTGGTCAGTGTGGTCACCCTTGCCTTCCTTTTCTCCTGAGTAGAGATTCCTTTGCAGATAGAGCATTCTTAGGAACACCGTCCTCCACACGTGTATGTTCTCTTTGCCCAGTGAGGGCTGTGGGTGTGCAGAATCGCACCCCTGATGCCAGTGGCAGGGGTTCAAGAGGAAGATGTAATTAATTCTACCTCAAATCGGATCTGCTGAAAGAAGTCACTTAATTTGGGGCTAGAGATGGTACAGGAGGTAAGACTTGCGTGTGGCTGGGTCAGCATCAGGCAACAACACCGCTGTGAGTCCCCAGCACCACATCACTTGTATCACTTGCCTTCCTGTTGTTCATTGATTTGCTCGAGCAGGCACCAGTAACATCTCCATACATCACTATTGCATGCTAGTGTAGCCCAAGGGCATCTGCTTGCTCCAGGAACACGAAGAACCTCAAACCATTCCGTCAGGTCATGGGGATGAGGTCCATAATTGTTACTGTTTTGGGTAGATCAAATATGACATGTATTTGCCAGACTCTGCTGTGTGGGTGGGATACTCTTGGTAGCAGATAGACTCTCAGTTCGTGCATTTACTGATGAACCGCCTGGCTACAAAGCAGCGCCACAGGGGGAGAGATCGGCTTTTGGGTGGAGCTCTGATGAGCTGTGGAGTCCGGATGTTGAAAATGGCTGCCCTCATGGTGTGGGGGTTCCTCTGGCTTCTTGTGAGGCTCTATTGGGATGGAGGGCCAGGGCTAGAACCTCACCTTCCCTCTTGGACGCCTCATGATCAGCCAAGCACAGGGAGAGCCAGTAGCAGCTCTGCCCCATGATCTGTGCCTCTGGTTTAAGCATACTTGGTCTTGAAATAGGCTTCACTGTAGGGTGGGACTCTGATTATGGGATCCCCTTAATCACTTAATTTGGGGAGGGGAAGATGGGTAGAAATACAGCTTGAAAGCTTTGGTTAGGGGCCGGAGCGATAGCCCAGCAGGTAGGGCGTTTGCCTTGACGGCCGGCCTGTGCCGGCCCGGGTTCGATCCCCGGCATCCCATATGGTCCCCCGAGCACCGCCAGGAGTAATTCTTGAGTGCAGAGTCAGGAGTAACCCCTGAGCATTGCCGGGTGTGACCCAAAAAGCAAAAAAAAAAAAAAAAGAAAGCTTTGGTTAGATACGTGGTGGCCCACATCACTTAAATTTCAGCTGATAGAGTGACAAGGGAGTGAGGGTGGAGTCAGCAGTTGAGGGAGGGCCAGTGAATATAAGCCGTGGTATCTGCAGAGGGTCTTGGGTGTCACCTGCCTCCTTTGAGAACTTACAGAGAGCCCCGAAGGGCTTCTGTCTAATCGACGTCTGCAAACCATGTCTAGGGCAGGGGACTGAGTTAGTGGGGCAGAGAAGGGAGTGTGAAATGCTTCTCAGTCTAGATCCAGCTAACCAGGATGGGGTGAGGAGGGAGGAGGAGGGGCAAGTCCTGACCTGGAGAGGGTAATCTAGGATACAGGGAGCTCTGGAGTACGCTGAGAGAGTTATTTGTGTGGAAGATGAGTTCATCTGTGTACATCACAAGTGGAGGATTGTGCCCGGCCTCTGGGAGGCCAGATTGCGCTGACTCAGTGAAACAGGCTCCCTCAGCCCACCTCCTCTCCTGACTTGGTGCCCTGGGGCTTCTGGCCACCTTCACACTTGGCTTTTTGTGCTGTCTGGATTCACTCCTTTGTCAGTATCCCAGTCTGCCCAGTGGGAGTTGCCTTGGGACAGTTTGCCAGCGATGGTAGAATGGACTTTCTAGGATGTCCTTTGGTCCTGGGAGGTCCAGACTCCAAGAACACTCCCTCGAGTCGGTGGTTTCTGGCATGTCTGCAGATCCCTTGTTTCCGACCCTGCCTGCAGCCTAGCCCTCTGGTTACTTTGCCCACCACTCCCTTCGTCTCTCACTGGGAGTCAGACTTGGCTGCTCCCACTACTGACAGAAACTGGGCTGGTGATGCAAATACGTGCTCAGGTGGCTAGACCTCCCCTGTGACTCCCTCCAACAGGCATGAGAAACCGGGGAAGGTCTTGACTTCAGACCTTGTAGAAAGTAAGAGTGAAAAACAAGTCAGAAGTCAAGAATAGAATATTTCTTGTTTTTTTTATTTTTAAAAATATGTTAAAATATCTTAGTATACAAAAAAGAAAGTCTTGGGAAGGGGAAGAATCAAAGATGCTTCTGCCTGGGGACTAAATGACAGGACAGCCGAGACCTAGACTAACAGTGACTAGACTCATGGATAATTGGTTTAAAAATAGGCTGGAGCAACAGTGCAGCAGGCAGGCGGCTTGCCTCGCACACAGCCAACCCAGGTTCAGTCCCCAAATCCAGCATTCCATGTGGTTCTCCGATACCACCAGGAGTGATTCCTGAGTGTAGAGCCAGGGAGCAATCTCTGAGCACCACTGGGTCTGACCAAAAAAAATTTTAAAAAGTGTTGGGAGCTCGAGTGACAGTGCAGTAGGTAGGGTGTTTGCCTTGTACACAGCCAACCTGGGTTCAGACCCCGGCATCCCATATGGTCTCTGGAGCACAACCAGCATTAATTTCTGAGTGCAGAGCCAAGAGTAACCCCTGAGCATTGCTGGGCATGGCCCAGAAAAAAAAAAAAACATTGTGTTTGGGATTGGGGGATCAAATCCAGAATGTTTAAGTGTAAAGCACCTGCTTTACCACAAAATTACACCCCTAGTCTCCCAAGGAGTTTTGTTTTCCTTTTAATCATAAGCCAGGGCCAGGGAGAGAGCTCAAAGGGCTGGAGCACATGCTTTGCATTCAAGAAACCAAGATTTAATCCCTTGTACTACATGGTTCCCCAAGCAGTAAAGGAGTATGTCCTACAGACTGAGCAGAAAGTAGTAGAGCCTCTGCCATACTACTAGGTGTGGCCCAAGAAGCAAATACAAGACCATAAACAAACAAAACCCCTGGGGCCGGAGCGACAGTCCAGCGGGGAGGGCGTTTGCCTTGCACGCAGCCGACCCAGGTTCGATTCCCGGCATCCCATATGGTCCCCCGAGCACTGCCAGGAGTGATTCCTGAGTGCAGAGCCAGGGAGTAACCCCTGAGCATCGCTGGGTGTGATCCAAAAAAGCAAAAAAAAAAAAAAAAAAACCTGAAAAACATAAGCCAGGGCCACTTAATTTCTAGGGGAAGCAGAACAGACAAAGAGGATAAACCCTTTATCTCTGCTACATGTTCCAGATTAAATCCCAGAATCTCTAGGGCATTGCTGAGTTAAGCAGAGACCGGGCAGAGAATGTGTAGAGTGAATAGGGTGTTCACTCAGAGTTCATATGCAAGGAGCGAGGGCAACCAGGTGCTGACCAGATGCGCAGCTCCATAGCTGAGGCCAGGATATGTGCTTAGCCAGCAGCGATGAAGGTCACAGGAGTCTCCAATGGATCGTGGTTGGAGTCTTCCTCGGGCCACCCAGCAGTGTTAGTTAACATCTGACTGATGCATTTGTGAGCAGAAGGGCTGAGCAGGCAGAATACCGTGGTTTTCTTGGTCAGAACTGCTTCAGATACTGAGTCTCAGTCCTTCTGTCTGGTTTGGCCAGGCAGGCTTCCAGGTCATACACATCTCTCTGGCTGGTACCTCCTAAAGGTATGTAAGAGGCTGGTGATGATGGGTTTCTTCTGCAGGATCACCTGTCCAGGAACTGGAGGTTAATGTTCCTCTCAGGCACCAGCACTGTCCGGGTCATGGGCTTGACTGGGGCAGCACCTGGCTCAGGCTGTACCTCAAAGTGGATCAAAATCTGCAAAGGCAGGAAGAAGGCAGTCACAGTGGGAGCAAAGTGTAGATCATTATATGTTAGGACAGCCAATGTTGAAATGATGCTGTGTTTTGCAGACCAAATACTACTTTTGTATTGTCGGGGTGGGGGAGCAGACCGGTGATGCTCAGGGCTTACTCCTCGTTCTGCTCTCAGGGATCATTCCTAGTGGGCTCAGGAGACCATATGGGATGCCAGGGATTAAACCTAGGTTGATGGCATGTAAGGCAAACACCCTACCTGCTGTGCAGAAAGTAGTAGAGCCTCTGCCATACTACTAGGTGTGGCCCAAGAAGCAAATACAAGACCATAAACAAACAAAACCCCTGGGGCCGGAGCGACAGTCCAGCGGGGGAGGCGTTTGCCTTGCACGCAGCCGACCCAGGTTCGATTCCCGGCATGGGATTAATGTTAATTGAGGGTAAGTTATTATACCAGGAAAAATTACAGTCTGAAAACTGACTCTCCAGCATGGCTCTGACGCAAACACTGTAATTCAGGGGATTATAGCAACCAAATCTTTTTTTTTTTTTTTTTTTTTCCTTTTTGGGTCACACCCGGCAATGCTCAGGGGTTACTCCTGGCTCTGCACTCAAGAATTACTCCTGGCGGTGCTCGGGGGACCATATGGGATGCCGGGATCGAACCCGGGCCGGCATAAGCTCGGCCGCGTGCAAGGCAGACGCCCTACCGCTGGGCTATCGCTCCGGCCCCAAGCAACCAAATCTTAATTGTCATTTGTGTATTGGCTCGTTCCCAGCAGTTGCGGGACCCATGTGATGTCACGTATTGAACCCGCAGCTTCCCACGCAAACCCTGCACTCCGGTCCTCAGCCATCTGCCAGCCCTCCTATGCTAGTTTCCCTAGTTAAGAGGAGCTCATGGTGTGAGATGTTAGGTCTCACCTCTCTGGGGCAGCTAGGGGGTGCAGATGCTTACCTGGGCCAAGGCCATTTGCAGCTCAAGTTCTGCCAAGCGTCCGCCCCCATGCAGCTGCGTTTGCCAAATCCAAAGGGTAGAGATGCAAATGGGTGTGGGGCTGGGTACTCTCCCAGCCAGCGAAGTTGGGCTGAAAAGAATTTGGCTCTGGAAATTGGGCAGGGTCCCTTTGAAGTGGCATAGTGACACAGTGTCACCAGTGTCTGGTGGGGGAGGAATACAAACTTGTGAGCTGAGGTCAGGAATGCAGAAGGGACATGCAGAAGAGGATACAGGGACGGCAACAGACAAGCTCTGGTTAGTGATGGGCAAACTTTCTGGGGCTACATATTAATTTTTTGGCTATACCTAACAGTGCTCAGGGCTTACTCCTGGTTCTGTGCTTAGGGATCAATCCTGGCGAGGCTTGAGAGACCACCTGGAGTGCTGGGGATCAGACCTTGGTTAGCCACAGGAAAGGAGGCCCATTCTACCAACCTGCTGTGATATCTCTCCAGCCTCCTGTTTTTTTGTTTGTGTGGTTTTTTTCTTTTTTTGGGTCACACCTGGCAATGCTCAAGGGTCAGCATTGCCTGACTCCTGGCTCAGCACTCAGGAATTACTCCTGGAAGTGGTTAGAGGACCATTTGGGATACTGGGATGGAACCCAGGTCAGCTGCATGCAAGGCAAATGCCTTAGCTGCTGTGCTATCACTCTGGTCACTGGGTTGATTTGCTTTAGTTTTGGACTGCACCTAACAATGCTATGAGCTTAGGGGCCGGAGCGATAGCCCAGCGGGTAGGGCGCTTGCCTTGCACACAGCCAGCCCGTGCCAGCCTGGGTTCAATCCCCGGCATCCCATATGGTCCCCAGAACACTGCCAGGAGTCATTCCTGAGTGCAGAGCCAGGAGAAACCCCTGATCATTGCTAGGTGTGACCCAAAAAAAGCAAACACACACACACACACACACACACGCACACACAAACAATGGACTTACTCCTGACTGTAGGATCACCTCTGGCATAGTCATATGGATGTGGGAAATTGAACCCCCCAGGTCTGCCCTGTGCCAAGCAAGTATTCTACTCATCTTTCTGGCCCTAAGGTCACATGTGGAATGATGTCTCAACTGCCACAATTACAGTCCAGAGAGCAGCGTCCACCTCAAGAGAAGGCTTGAGAACAAAATTAGAGGCCCATCTAGTCAGCTATGGTTTGGACAAAAGGAGTCTTGGGCTCTACTCACATTTTTGGGAATAATGTAGTCACCTATGTGGATGTCTTTGTCCGGGACTCGAGAATTTCCAGGTACCACAGGATACAGTCTGCCTTGCAGAGCACGGGAGGGAGACTAGTGAAGGGAGGCTGGCGCCGTAGCTCCCATCACCTGCCACCCCACCCCCTCTTGGCTGGAGGCAGATAACCATTTCCCTCTGCTCCACACACTCTCGCCTCCTTCAGCCCTTCCCAGAACTGTCTCTTGTGCTTCCTCTGGCTGCTCACCTGAGCACTTCCTTCACCACAGCCTTCAGTAGCGGCAGCTGCGGACAGAGCCACGGCTGGGATCTGAGCATGGCCGCCAAGGCCCAGGGCAGCAGAGATCTCAGAGTGGAGCGCCCTCTGGACTTGGGGGGTGCTGGGCCAGCTCATACAGCGCCCAGGAGAGAGTGTTGGACACCTGAGGGAAAGAGTGGGAGCATGGGCAGTGTTGAGATTTGGGGACCCAGGGGGCAGAACATGAGGCCAACTGAAGCCAGAAGGCGCTAAGACGGAGGGCGACAGTGGATTTCCTGCAGCGGGAAGTGGCCCTCAGGGACCTTAGGCTCGGGCAATGCGGCTTGCACCGTGCAGGGAGACCCTCACCCACCGTATCAACTCCCGCCAGCAGCAACTCGGTCACATTCCCCAGGATGCATGGGGCAGGCAGCTCTTCCCGCAGCAGGAAGTGGGTGAGGTGAGGTCGCACCTCCTGCTCAGGCCTTCCCGGGATCCTCTTGGCCACCTCAGCCTCTCGCTGCTCCACATGCTGCTGGGCTGCGTGCAGAAGATTCAGGAAGGCCTCTCTGAACAGCGCGGTGTTCCTCCCGGCCCCCGCTTCATTTCCGTGTCCTTACCAAAGGCAAACATCAGGTCCCAGTCTCGACAAAGGCGGTTCCAGGGTCCGGGCACCAGGCGGTGGAGCCAGGAGGGCATCGCCATTGTCAAGAGGGTGGACACAAACACCGATCCCACGGCGCGGATGAAGGTCTCGGTGTCGCGAGGGACCTCGGCCTCCAGGCAGCCCAGGCGCGACCCCAGCAGCACCGCTGCGATGCCTGCCCAGGAGAGAGCGCTGTCAGGGTGCTGAGCGGCACGGGCGGGGACCTCCCCGTCCGCGGGTGTTTCCCGACTCACTTTCGAGGCCGAATTTGTAAAACTCTCCAGCCACGTCCCGAACCAGGCTGGGCGGCCCAGAGCCCCGTCCCCGCTGGCGCCGCAGTCGCCGCACAAGGTCACGGACCACGTCGTCCAGGGTCCCGGCATAGCGGGCGGCCGCTTGAGGCCGGAGGAGGAGCGGGGCCAGCAGGCTGCGGAGCCTCTGCCATTCCTCACCGTCCCTGCACGCGGTGGGGACAGGGAGCATCAGGGCGCCTGCGGGGGGCGGGCGGGGGCCAGTGTGGCTGGCGGGGTGGAGCGGCGAGTGTCGCCGGGTGGCCGGAGAGCGAGCGCGTCGGGGTGCAGAAACGTGCCCCTGCCTGCGCCCGCTTTTCACCCCCCCCCCCCCGCTTATTACTCATTTCCTGCCCTGGAGGGGCCCTCGTTCCTGGGTAACCTGAGTCACCGTCTCACAGCCCGTCTAGATTCTGGTACCCTAGTCCTTCCCGCGGGTTCCCAGGAACGTGGACGCGAAAGATCAGGGCGGCAGTGGGGAGTGTGGAACTGGAGGCGAGCGGCGGCGGCGCTCTACTTTACTTGAGCGAAAAAGATGGGTGGGAAGCACGCGACGCTACCAGGTTGGAGGGGACTGCCATCCCGACTTCCTCCACTCCCCGAACAGTTCTTATCTCCCGCAAGGGTGCGGCGGGATGGGGCGTGCGGGCTTTGCAACGCGGTGACTCACGCGGTGAGCAGCCCGCATGCCCGCCGGCGGCTGCGGCGATGCTCGGTCCACGGTGAGAAGCTGCAGCGCTCGGGCAGGGGTCCCCTCCTGTCGCAGCAGCTGCTCCACGAGCGCAGGGGCCGCCACGTACACTGTGCGCACCGTCCCGAAGTTGGCCAACCACACCGGCCCGGAAGCGCGCGGCGCCCTGCACCTGAAACGGGCGCTCACAGGTTGCGGCACAGCCGGGCTGGGGGCTCCCGGCTTGGCTGGGCTTTGGAAGAGGCGCTTTCTGCACTTTTCCAAGACTCCCGAAAAACGAATGCTTGCTAGGCTGCAGTTCCCCTTCTGTCCCCCACCGCTTCGCATCTCTACAAATTTTGAGTGTGAAACGGGCATTCAGGGACTCTTTGGTTACCTGAGCCCAGCCCAAGCAGAAAATCCCTTAGGTTTCCTTCCGTTAACTGACCATTGCAGGACCAGTTCCGGCGGAATACATGGGGAGCGCAAGCTTTTTCTAGGCGCGCGTTGGGCGCAGAGCAGGTACCACGCGTCACGGCCTCCCCGCGCGCGCGTCCTGGTTCTACCCGGGCCCCAGACTGGTGCTTAGGGAGAAGGCGCCTTTTGAGAACGTTTCTCTGCTGGGGTTCGGAATGGACCCCTCGCTTGCCAGCGCCACCCGCATCTCGTCTCTTCAGTCATTCCTGCGCACCCTTTCTCACCGATCCTTCAGCCCACGTTCTGCACTAGTCCACCCTTTCCAAGCCCCGCAGTCCCGAGCGCAGCGTCCCCCTCTACCTGCAGCTCGTGCAGCCGCCACAGCCCCCCCTCTTTGCAGAAAAGTTCGGCAAGGAAGCCGGGAGTGGAGGGACCTGGAATGTCCGCCAAACTATGGGCCGCGGAGCTGGAGTCTTTGGTGCCCAGCTCTGGAGCACGGCAGATGCGACGGAATGCTCTGGAAGCGAACTTGAGGCTCTGGGCCATGGTCTGGTTCAGGGAACCCCTGAGAAGTGTTTCTCGGAAAGAGCTTGCCGGCACCCCTATTTAAGTCTTGGGCACGCCCCTCTCCAAACTCCTCAGCCAATCCCCTCTCCAGAGTGGTCCATGCTGGGGGATTAACAGTGGGCGGGGCAGGGGCTGTCTCCCTGGTTCCTCTAGTTGCAGTGACCCACCCACTAGGGAGGGTAGGCCTGCCTACCTGTTCCTTCATCGGCCGCAGACCCCAGGTCAACAATCTAGTTTTTTTTTTTTTTTTTTTTTGGGGGGTCAGGCTATTTAAGGCTTTTGGCGGGGAGATGGGGGGGGGATGGAATCCAGTCCCTACAGCCCTCCGCCTCTGGGGAAAACCAGCCCCTTCAGCTGTCGTCAGGCGCTCCCCGGGGGGCTCCTGGCCTCTTCTCCAAGGGAAGAGACTCTCCCGCGGCTGGGCTGCTGTGTAGCATCTTCTAGCAACCCAGTACAGGTTCGGCAGCAGCGTGTGTTTGTGTGGGTTGATCACTGGGTAAAAATGACTCAAAATGGTTGCAGGAAACTTCACAGTGGGTGTTGTATACTCCAGAGCTGATCTTCCAGTCCTGGGCATCCAACAAGGCTTGAGCAACAGAAACAAGGAACTTTCTGCAAATGAGAGAAGTTCCAAGATTGCTCAGAATGATGACTGAGAGGTCTGAATGGCTTTTGGGGGGTCTTTCTGGTGGACAGTGATGGTCCCTTTTCACTGACAGCCTCCAAGCCCTTCACAGCTTAGCTGTTTGTACCTAACTCCCCGCTCCTCACCCGCCCCCACTGGGCGCAGTGCCAGTTGGCTGACTCTTGGAATTGAAGGTCAACATAAAACCGAGGGGGTTGTGCTGGAGAGATAGTACAGTGAGTAGGTACTTGCTTTGCATGCGGCCGACCCAGGTTGGAGCCCCAGCACCCCTAAATTGCACCATGAGTGACCCCTAGTGTAGAGCCAAAAGTCCTGAGGTGTTGCCCTATCACCCAAACACAAGGAAAAAAAACACAAGAGGATCTCCTCCCATGCCACCTCCCTCTTCCTGGAGTTCTCCAGAGACACAGACCCTGGGTCATGCCAAAGGCAGAGTTTGAAGGTGGCTCGTCTCCTCTCAGCCTGTGGAGGCAGTACCACAGGCACGCGTGCCCATACAAACGTTCTCAGACTGCACAGAAAACACAGCGGACAGGTGATCTGAGCCAGGTGGGCTGTTAAGACAGACAGTGATTCCTCATTGTGGGTCAGGGGCAACCCCAGAGGCCAAGGGGCACAGGACCCTTCCCCAAGTTCCTTTGGGCCCATCTTTTCACCTGCCTGGTCAGCTCTGTTGCTTTCTGCTGGCAGTAAGGGGGTCTTCTGAAAACCACCTGCTCTATGAGGGACAGTCACTCAACTCCCTTTCTCTTGGTGCCGGGAATAAACACAGAGCCTCCCAGCGATCAGGCAAGAACAGCTCTGGGAGAGGCTGCGGTCTTTCAGTCTTGGCAGTCTCAGCCTGAAAGAGTCCAGGGGCCTGATCTTTCTTTTCTTTAGCTTTTGGGACATGCCTGGCGATGCCCAGGAGTTGCTCTCAGGGCTCACTGCCAGCGGTCCGCAGGGGACCACATGGATGCTGGGAACTGGACTTGGGTCGGACATGTGCAAGGTAAGCGCTCAGCTGCTATACGGCCACTCTGGCCCTTGATCTTCTTTCCAGGCCCTAGAAGAGGAAGGGTCCACTTTCGGCAAGACACGCAGTCAGTGGGCAGGAGAGGCAGGGCTGGGGCTCGCTGCCTGGAGGGTGGAGTCCTGTATTCTCCGGAAGACAGCAGGGAAATTCTTCCCTCCGTTGCGCAGCACTTTCTTTCCCTCCTCTGTGGAGGTGCCCAGATGTCCCACAATGGGGTCTTCACTCTTGGGGAAGGAAGGGATCAGTAAGCTGTTGTTCACCTTTTGGATGGCCCTTCCCCCTACCCCCCTTCCTGGCACTGAGTTTGAGTTAAAAAACCTAGGGTAGGGCATTTGCCTTGCATTTAGCCAACCTGGGTGGGCTTCCCAGCATCCGTATGATCCCCCAAGCACCGCCAGGAGTAATTCCTGAATGCAGAGCCAGGAGTGAGCCTGAACATAGCTGAGTGTTTCCCAAAAAACAAAAACAAAACAAAAGACACCGAGGACACTCTGGAAAAGGTCTGTATCTACATAATTATCTTCAGGCCCTCGACATACCAGCTCCTCCAGAGGTACTCGTTCAAACAGTGGGTGTCCTTCAAAGTGAGTACACATCCACTCATGGAGTTCCTGCACATCTGTGATGGTGTAGACCAGTCCCTGAAAGAAAACACACGAAACAGGACAGGGGCCATGAGCCATGGGACAGCCAGTGGGTGGAAGGTTCCGGAAGAGGCCACTCCCCACACCACCCACCCGCCCAGTCCCAGCTCACCCCCCGACTCGCAGCACGTAGGCATACTCGGCCAGCAGTGTGGGGCTGATGATTCGCCACTTGTGCTTCGTCCGCTTGAAATGTGGGTCAGGGAAGAGGAAGAACATCTTTCTCAGCTGGGGGGACAGACCTGGGAGGGTGAGAGGCTGGCCTCCACGCCCACCTGCCTGTCCGCCAACCCCCCCAGGGCTGCTTCCCACCTGGCCCTTGCGGAAGAAGTTGGGCAGGTGCTTCATGGCATTGCTGCGGAGACACGCGATGTTCTGGAAACCGCCTCCGGGGAGCTGCTCGCAGAGCCCGAATCCGATCTTGCACATAGTCTGAGACCTTCACCCGGATCTCCAGACCCAGAATCAGTGTGTCGGGGAACAGGGGGGGACAGTTCCACTGGACACAGAAACAGGAATGGATTCAGTATCAGGTGCACATTTGCAGGAAGTGCACAGGGTCAACACAGGAGGGGCAGACTCCATCCGCAACCATCTGAACCAGGGAGAGCGAGTGTGGACAGACTCTACCTGGAGGGTTCCCACGCTGGAGAAAAGGGGGAGAGTGGAGAAGTCTCCCCAAGACTGCAAGAGGTGGGTGGGAAAGGTGCTTACTTGCCATGCGGAGTTTCCCATGTTGCTTCACTTAGTCCTCATCAAGCATGGCAAATTGTGAAGGGAAGCAAGGAACAGGGAGGCCCCCAAGAGCTAGGGCTGCGGCAAGGTTTCCTGCCGGCCCATACCATACTCTGGGCCGTGCTGTTATCGGACAGATCTGAAAATACGGAGCTGACCAGCCAGCAGAGCTGGGGCGCTCCAGACACCCCAGAGAGTCTGAGAACAGGTGTGGGAACGAGTCCGGGGGACATGTGGGGAGCGGGGGGAGGAGTGCCGAGATCCCCGAGCCAAACAGTGCGGGATCGCTGGCCACAGGGCTCATCTCTGACGCTTGTGCTGACCTGCTCACTGACCCGGCAGCTAGCAGGTGTAATGGCTCACAGAGGGAGGGGGCCAGGGGTGGGACCAGACAGGACAAGCCAAGCTCCTGAGAGGCACTAGAGGCAGCCGCCCTCTCTTCTCCAGGGCAAAGGCCACAGGCACTGAGCGGGGGTTCTCTATGCTGATGTCACAGCACCGGTGTCTGGTCCGAAGGGAAAGGCCACGCTGGTCCCCGACCAAACCTGCTGAGGTGGTCAAACGGAGGCGTCACCTTTCCTTGTCCCAGAGAAAGGGCCAGAGCGTTACCTAACAGGCCTCCATAGCCACAGCCTATGTCTGCAAACTCTACTTGGATGTCAGCTCTCTTTTCTTTCTTCTCCTTTGGGTCGTCATGGCTCTGATTCGGAGTTGGCGGAGCAAAGAACTCTGGGTACAGCTCTGACCAGTCCATCTCCTCTGGCTTCACGGGGCTAGTGGGAGAGAAGATGCGTGAGGCAAGAGCGGGTTGCTCATCTCAGTACAGAGAGTGGTACAGCTTGTGTGTGGGTGAAGGGTACAGGATGGAGTCAGATGAGAGTGTCCTCAGACATTCCCATCCAGTGGGCCTTGTGACCACAAGCAGAAATCATGGACACCACCCTCAACCCTCAGTGTGAATCATAAGCCCATCATGAGGACCATTATCACTGACCAGCTGGTCAATTTCTGGGGGTTGTTAAAAACGAAAAAATAAGTCCCAAATGGAAAAGAAACTAGGGCCTGGGAGACAGTTTAATGGACTGGACAGAGGCCGCTTTGCATGCAGAAGCCCTGGGTTAAAAGAAAAAAGGTGTGGTGGGAGATGGGCACTGGTGGAGGGACGGTGCTGGGACACTGTATGACCAGAGCCCAAATATGAGCATCTTTGTAATTGTGTATCTCATGGTGATATAATACTGACAAAAAGAAAGGCTTTAAATGCAGTGACTTGTGTCTAGCTCATATTACCAAATCGAGGTTTAAAGGTATTAATACCTAACTGGAATGTTTTATGTGGGAATTTTTTTTTTTTTTTTTTTTTTGCTTTTTGGGTCACACCCGGCAATGCTCAGGGGTCACTCCTGGCTCTGCACTCAGGAATCACTCCTGGCGGTGCTCGGAGGACCATATGGGATGCCGGGAATCGAACCCGGGCCGGCATGGGCTGGCCGCATGCAAGGCAAACGCCCTACCCGCTGGGCTATCGCTCCGGCCCCATTATGTGGGAATGTTTTATGTTTTATATGTGAAATCCCACCACTAACAGTACTGTAAACCATGGTGCCTAAAATAAAGATTTAATACCTAATCTCATAGCAGTTGCAGCCTGTCCGAGGAGCTCCAGTAAGGTAACCAGATAGCACATAGGGGAAGGTAATCCTGCTAAATAAAACTGTATGTGTATAGGGGCCGGGCGAAGTAGTTCAGCGGGTAAGGCATTTGTCTTGCATGCAACTGACTTGGGTTCGATCCCCAGCATCCCATATGGTCCCTGAGCACCACGAGGAGTAATTCCTGAGTGCAGAGCGAGCCAGGGTAACCCCCTGAGCATTACATGGTGTGACCCAAAAAAAGAAAAAAAAAAGCAACAAACCCTACACGTGTGTCATGTCTGTTTATTGTATGTGATATGTATATACATGCACATATACATATGTATATATATACATATACACACAGACATACTATATATAGTTTCTTTTTGCTAGTTAGTAATCTTTTCTCCACTCCCTTCCTGGCTCCAAAAAAATTTCCATTTGGTGGCCAGAGCAAGTTCAGTGTGTTGGGCGCTTGCTTTACACATGGCCCACCTGGATTCAATTCCTTGCCAGAAGTATTCCATTAGCTCAGAGTCAGAAGTGAGCCCTGAACACAGCTGGGTGTGGCCCCAAAGCATACACACATATACATACACACAAAGCAAGGCTTTAACCTTGTATGTCCAATGTCAGTGGCGGGGGCGGCACAAGACGGGAACAGTGACAGGCATGCTAAGGGTCCAATCGGGGCCTCACGTATGAAGCACGTGCTCACTGAACTAGCTACATCTTGGATTTTGAAATTTGTATATTTCAAAGGGCGGAGGTGAGCACACCTGAGATGAGATGCTGGTAAGACCAGCCCGAAGGGTACTGGGACTCCCTGAAGGCAAACAGATGCTCCAGTCCTTACAGTTCTCTTCCGTGTCTGGTGTCTAGAATCGGTTTAGTTCTGGATATGCCCCCACGGTGCTTACTCCTGGCGCGGTGCTCGGGGATCAATCCGGGCAATACTCAGGGCCCAAGACAGCAGTATGCAAGGTAAGCTGCCTTACCGCTGCACTGTCTCCGGCCCTAGCGTTTCATCTGCTGACAAGGGCGATGAGACCCGAGGCACAGCTCCAGAGGGGGCTAAGACGGGCCAATCTACGTGCTCAGTGAGAAGCGGATGGTACAAGATGTGGACGTGGTTGTGAACATGCTTGTTTGTATTTTTATGAAATACAAATAAACGCTCGTATATGCTAAAACTAGCATATATTTGCCAATAAGCGAAGCCGACTTTCAGTCTCCATCACTCCGTACAGGTACCATTTCTAGTTCTTCCCCAGATTTGGGCCAGGCAGAGTGCCACGCCCCCTCCCTTCTTCAGGCAAATCTTCCCAACCGCCCCCAACTGACGTCACCCAGCCGTTCCACGGGTCAGTCCCCACTGATCCACCCGGCGAGGACGCGGCTGCCGCGGGCTGCGAGGTGCCCACCTCCTCCCCTGCCCCGCTGTTCCCCGCCCTGCTCACTCACTAGCGCAGCGTGTGGTCTGCCATGGGATTCGAATGCGCACGTTGCCGGTAGTAGCGCTTCTGAGGCTGCGGGGCCCCGGCTCCGGCCGCACCCCGAGCCTCGGCTCCGGCCATTACCACTCTCAGGCTGGCCTTCTTCCGCGCACCCACGTGGAAGCCCAGCCCGGCGCACGGTTATGACGCAGCAAGCAGGGTGGGCGCAGGCGCCGCCCCTTAAAGGTCCGAAAGTCAATCCCACTGGGCTGGAAGCACCCTTGGGGGCTCTAGCACCTCTGAAGCCTCGCGGTGGCCTGGCAAGACCAGCCCTCAACGCAGTCTCATCTCTCGGCCAGCTCCTGCCTGGTCTGTGTTCCCAGCCAGGTTGCAGGCATCTGTGCACCCTGCAGGTGAGACCGTTTTGAGGACCCTGCTCCTTGCGCTGGAATTGCTCCGTGATCCTCTTCCCTCTCCCTAGGTTCTGGACCAGTGTTGGGATCAGCTAGTGCGGGTGAGTCCCGCCGGGTGCGCCGGGGACTGGGGTGGGCGTCCTCCCTGCCCTCCGCCTGGGAGGAGGTGCTCAGGGAGGCGGGGCCCAAGCGTCTCGGGGAGAGCCGGGAAGCCGAGCCACGTCCACTGCAGCAGTCCGGGACCCGAGCGCTGGCCGCGCTGGCGCTCCCCACCAGACGGCTCTCACCCGCGCGCAGACCCCGAGGCAGAGATGGAATCGGTGTTCCCGCGGGAGGTCGGGCTCTTCGCCGACTCTTACTCAGAGAAGAGTCGGTTCCGTTTCTGTGGACACGTGTTAAACATCACGCAGAACTTCGGGTCCCGCCTGGGGTGGCAGCGCGCGTGTGGGACGCGGTGAGGACGGGGCCGGGCCACGTGGCTCTTGGGCGGGGGTCTGTGGGATGTCCGCACCTTGGACCCCTCGCTGCCATATGGAGCCATTCTTTTCTTTCAAACAGGCTTTCTCTTTCTCTCTCCATAGGCCCTGAGCCTGTGCAACTATTTCCGAGAGTGAAAATGTGGATTTCCGAGGCAAGAAAGTGATTGAACTGGGCGCTGGCACTGGCATCGTGGGCATCTTGGCCGCTCTGCAAGGTGCGTGAGGCTCGCGGGAGGAGGGTGGGGAATGGGGGCAGGGCGGGGAAATGGGCACATCTAGGTTTCCTTTTCTGTCTTTGCCAGGCTGCCCTGATTCATTATCCGTCTAAGCGCCCCAGGTGGGGTCGATTTGGGACCGGAAATAAAAACTAGGCAGGTCTTAGCGAAGCCATTGTGTCTACCGTTTCGCTACCGTTTCGCATTTAGTGATTTCACAGAAAGTACTGTTCGCCTACAATCTTTGACTGGGGACAGGGACTTGTGCCAAAACGCACATATGGGGAGCACCCTCTAGGAGCCAGCCACCTGCATATACCAACCTGCACATATGGGAGCACCCTCTAGGAGCTAGCCACCTGCATATACCAACCTGCACATATGGGAGCACCCTCTAGGAGCCAGCCACCTGCATATACCAACCTGCACCAGATCTTGGCACTGGGTCGTGACCATATGTTAGATTCTTTAGCTTTTCATTGCTTGGGAGAAACTGTCTTAAGGGGTTCTGAGGGCTCAGGTATGTTGATGGGAAATGGGGTAGAAATCAGTCCCTGCTAACTTGGGAAAGGGAAAGACCAAGAAAAAATTGGGGGAGCAGCGATAGCCCAGCGGGTAGGGCGTTTGCCTTGCTCTCGGGCAGACCCGGGTTTGGTCCTCGGCATCCCATATGGTCCCCCGAGCACTGCCAGGAGTAATTCCTGATTGCAGAGCCAGGAGTAACCCCCAAAAAGCAAAAAAAAAAAAAAAAATAGTGTTTTCATTTTCCCCATAACCAAACACTGTAAAGGAAAGGGTTACTAAGAGATGCAAAGACAAGATTCACCCTCACGACGTTCCTTTCCATCCAATCTCCTTAGCAAGGAAAACACGTGCTCCTTGACACAACTAGTCACTTTCAGGAATGACCTCTGGGCTGCGTTTCATTCTGTTCACTCAACCAACATGTGTTTGGAGCTCAGCTCTGCCAAGAGTCGTGCCAGAATTAGGATGCAGTGGCGGGTTAAACAGACCTCCTTTCCTGGGGGATTTTGTGACCTGGTGGGAAGTATTAGGTACAGGAACTGGGGAGGCCTCCAGCAGTCTGTGGATGTGCTCTGGGCAGTTTCCTTTGGCCTCCCAGAAAACCATCTGGGAGAAGATGTGTCAGACAGGGAGGTGAGTACTGTGAGCACCAGCTCCAAAGGGAGGGTCAACAGCAGTTTCAGTGGGAATGCGTGGACAGAGGCCTGGGTGGGTGATATTGTTCTGCGATATGAGATAAAAGGCCTTTGATGTGGACAGAGCACCTTCTTTTACTTCTAAATCGAATATCTGGTTGTTGCCTCATCCCCATCAACCAGGCCTGTGATCCCCTTGTCCTTAATACACTGTCCCCATCTGTTTATTCTCATCGTCTCTAATCCTGGTCTCTGTCATCTCTCCTGGACTCTATCTATCTATCTATCTATCTATCTATCTATCTATCTATCTATCTATCTATCTATCTATCTATCTATCTATCTATCTATCTATCTATCTATCTATCTATCTATCTATCTATCTATCTATCTATCTATCTATCTATCTATCTATCTAATCTATCTCTCTATCTCTCTCTCTATTTGCTTTTTTTGGGTTACACCTGGCAATGCTCAGGGGGTTTCTTCTGGCTCTGCACTCAGGAATTACTCCTGGCAGTGCTCGGGGGACCATATGGGATGCCGGGATTGAACCCGGGCTGGCATGGGCCGATCGCGTGCAAGACAAATGCGCTCTGATCCCTCTCCTGGACTTTAAACACACTGTCAAGCTTCCCCTTGGGGAAATTAGACATGCCCAAACTGGATCTGGTCATCTTTTCCCACCAAACCTGTTTCTCCCTCAGACCTTCCCTGTCCCAGTAAGTCAAACCGTCCTCTGCGTGGGAAACCTTCTCAGCCCCAGATCCATCGTTCAGGTCCTATTGATTGTATTTCCATAAGATCCTTTGAGTCTCTTTGTCTTTGTCTTTGATACTGGCGGGCTGGCTCCCTCACCCCACCACTTACCTGGACTGCTGTGATCTGTCAGGTTGCTCTGTCTTTGACTCCGTGTCCCCAACTCATCTCCATAGCATTCAGAATGATCTTTTCCCTTTTTTTTTTTTTTGTGTCATACCTGGCTATGCTCAGGGCTTACTCCTGGCTCTGCACTCAGGAATTACTCCTGGTGGAGCTCTGGGAACCGTATGGGATGCGGGGATCAAACCCTGGTCGGCTGCATGCTAGGTAAATGCCCTACTGTTGTGCTATCACTCTGGCCCCTCAGAATGAGCTTTTGATTTTTATTGTGTGTCACATTCCACAATGCTCAGGATTTGCTCCTGGCTCTGCACTCAGGAATTACTCCTGGGGGTGTATGGGATGCCAGGGATCGAACCCAAGTTTGCGCTTGCAAGGGAACCTCCCTGCTGTACTACCTCTCCAGCCCCTAGAACAATCTTTCAGATATGCAACAGTAACTCCTCTCTTCTTCTTGCCCCCCCCCCTCCGTTCACCAACTTGTTGCTTTCTGGAAAGAACCAGCCCAACCCCTTCACTTGACCTCCGAGTCCTAGGTGGCTCTCTGCCTCTTCCTGTTCATCCCTGCACTGCGCGTGTGCTGCCCATGGCCCCTGTCAGGTCTTCAAGCTTCTCTGTGGTTCTTTCCTCGGGCCCTCCTCACTGCTGCTTTCTGTGCCTGAAACCCTTGTGCCACACACATGCTTAACACACATGCATCCTGCAGTCCCAGCTCCCCTTCCCAGGAAACCCCTCTTGGCCTCTGCCAAGCTGAACACTTGGGCCCTCCTAGTTCGACTACCCCAGCACCCCTTTCCCCACTGTGTCCCTCATACTTTTGTGCCCACTAACCTCAGGTGTGTTCCTAAAGTGTTGTCCAGCTACCCTATTTCACTTCCCTTATTAACTTACTCTTCCCCCCTTCCTAAATTTCTGCTTTGTGTCATTTTGGGAGAAGGTTTTTCTAAGTGGTGCTCAGGGAGCCCAGAGCCACTTCTGATGATTCTTGGCCAACAAGACTATTTAGTTGAGGCAGAGCCTCAGGGTTCTGTGCTTCTCAGGACCCTTTGGGTTTTGGACCATCGGGCTATGAAGTGATGTTCAGGTATCTCTGGGGCCATACCTGGAAGTAGTGGGAACCTTTAGGGCTACTGGGAAGCTCTGGGGAGAGGCATGTGGTACCAGGGATCAAGCTAGGTTTGGTGTTTGCTGGCCATGTATCCTGTACTATCCTGTACTATCTCCACAGCTCACCCATGCCCACCCTCCTGTGTGTTTTTTTTTTTTTGTTTGTTTGTTTGTTTTGGGGCCATACCTGGCAGTGCGAAAGGGCTTAACTCTTGGCTCTGTGCTCAGGGATTACTCCCTGGCAGGCTTTAGGATGCCATATGGGATTGAACAGTTGGCAAGATATAGTACCTGCTGTGCTATTTTTTCTGCCTTCCTTTTCCCTCCTCTGTGTATGTGTGTGTATACACACGTGTGTGGAGTGTATGCATGCTGGGGGCTGCTCCTAAATCAGTGCTTAAGGGTCACTCCTGTTGATGCACGGGCCCATGCGGTTCTCTGGGATCTGCTCTGGAGCTCCTGTATGCAGAGCACATGTTCTAGCCCTTTTGAGCCATCTCCCCAGTCCCTGCTTTTTTGTCCCCAAAACAGGGACAAAAGCCTCTGTTTTGTTCTTTTTTTGCCCTTCAAGCCAGCAAATGGGCCTTCTACCCTCTCTTTGCTCTCAGTCTATGAATTTATTCCCTCTGTTTTCTGGTTCATTCTGTTCTGTCTCTGTCTCTGTCTCTGTCTCTCTCTCTGTCTCTCTCTCTCTCTGTCTCTGTCTCTCTCTCTCTCTCCCCCTGCACCCCCAGGATTGAGCCCAGGACCTCACATCTGCAAGGGAGGTGCTCTGTAGCTGAACTACGTTCTTGGCTGCTTTTAGGTTTTCCGTCCTCTACACACGCTTACCTCTCTCCACTGCATCATTGGCTTTTTTTTTTTTTTTTTTTTTTTTTGCTTTTTGGGTCACACCGGCGATGCTCAGGGGGCTTCTCCTGGCTCTGCACTCAGGAATCACTCCTGGCGGTGCTCGGGGGACCATATGGGATGCCGGGGATCGAACCCGGGCCGGCACAGGCCGGCCGCGTGCAAGGCAAACGCCCTACCCGCTGGGCTATCGCTCCGGCCCTGCATCATTGACTTTTTCCTTCCCTCTGAACCTTTCCTTATATCACTTGATCACCTATATAAGGAATATCACTCCTTATATAGGTGAACTGATTGTGTGTAGTCTGTAGCAACATACTCTAATTTTTTATTTGTATTTTATGTCTATTTTTATTTGCAGTATTTAGTGACATGCTCTAATCTTCTATAAAACAAATAATAAAGCCTCTTGATCTTGCATACCCTTCAGTTATCACTCCATTTCTCTGCTTTAATTCTATATGTTTTTGTTTTTTGGGTCACACCTGGTGGTCTTCAAGGCTTGCTCCTGGTTGTGCTCTGAGAGATCACTCCTGACCATGCTTGAAGGACCATATGGGATGCCAGAGATAAAACCTGGGTTGGCCTACCTGCTGTCCTATTGTTCTGTCCCCTGCTCTGATTTATAACAAACCTCTGAGGATTTCATTCTCACTGTGCAGTTCTTTTTTTCCCCTGTTTCCTTAGTCCACTGCCCATACACCTAACACAAACCAGGCCCATCCCTTGTCCAGGCTGTGGGCCTTATTTCCAGCTTCACTTCAAAGAGTCAGCTAGGAGCAGGCTTTCCTAAAACTTTCTCACCTCCTGTATTATCTCTCTGGCCTCCTGTTTCTCTTTGTAGAATAGTCATTGTCATTGTGACTAAGTAGTTGCAATCCTTCCTGTCTCCCTCAGAGATGGCACTCAAGAAAGGCAGAGGGTCTTCTGCCAGCCAGTATATCCCTGGTGCTTAGTGATTGCCCAGTACACATGAATTTATCCAGCAAAGCTTTCTGAAATGCTGATCTGTCATTTCACTCCTAACTTTGACTACCCTTTGGTTATTGTTTGTTTGTTTGTTTGTTTGCTTGTCCGGGAGTCACATGGGGCTCAGGGGCTTCGTGGTTATGTACTCAGGAGTGAACCCTGGCAGTGTTCAGGGGATCATGTGGTGCAAAGGATCAAGCTGGGATCAGTCAGGTGTAAGTGACCCGGCTTAACCCCTTTACTGTCTGGCTCTTTCTTTTTACTCTTTTTTTTTTTTTTGAGGGGGTTGGCGTTAAGCGCTGGCAGTGCTCTGGGCTCACCTCTGGCTCTGCCCAGTGATCACTCCCTGATGGGATCGTGGGAGCATATGGGATGCTACAGATCTAGCCCAGTTAGCCATATACACCATGTGCGGAGCACGTGCCCTACCCACTGTACTACCGCTTTGGTTCCCTTCTGTTTTTTGTTTGTTTTTATTGTTTTGGACCACACCGGCAATGCACAGGGGTTACTCCTGGCTTTGCACTGGAATCATTTCTGGCAGTGCTTGGAGAACCATATGGGATGCTGGAGATTGACCCCAGTCAGCTGTGTGCAAAGCAAAGTGCCCTAACCACTGTATTACATCTCCAACTCCTCCGGCCCCCTCACTTCTCTTTTTTTTTTATAGAGGGGGTCCCACTAAGCGATGCTCAGGAGTTACTCCTGGCTCTGCACTCAGGAATTATTCCTGGCACTGCTTGAGAGACCATATGGGATGCCAGGGATCGAACCCAGGTTGGCTGCGTGCGAGGCAGATGCCCTCCCTGCAGTGCTATTGCTCCAGCCCCCATACCTCTTCTCTTAAAACTTTCTGTCTTTGGGAACCGGGTGATAATACAATGAAGAGGGCATTTGCCTTGTATGCAGCTGACCTAGGTTTGATCCCCAGCATCCCATATTGTCCCCTGGGCACCGCCAGGAGTAATTCCTGAATGCAGAGCTAGGGTAACCCCTGAGCATTGCCAGGTGTGACCCAAAAAAGCAAAAAAGCAAAAACCAAAAAACTTCCTGTCCTCAGCATTGAGCTTGAATCTCCCTCAAACCATCATCACTTGCCTTTTTTTTTTTTTTTTTTTGCATTTGGATCACACCTGGCAATGCTCAGGGGTTTCTCCTGGCTCTTTGCTCAGGAATTACTCCTGGCGGTGCTCGGGGGACCATATGGGATGCTGGGGATTGAACCCAGGTTGACCGCATGCAAGGCCAACGCCCTCCCGCTGTGCTATCGCTCCGGCCCCCATCATTTGTCTTAGCCTCACGAGTGATGCTTTATTTTCATTTTCTGGTTTTGAGGCCACGCCCAGCAGTGCGCAGGTGCTGCTCCCGGCTCTGTGCTCGGGGAGCTCTGTGGGGATCCGACTTAGCCTCCCACGTGCCCAGGTGAGCATTCCTGCGCTCCACGGCCGACGCTGTTTCTCCTGCCCGCAGGGGCCCCTACACGCCTGCCTTTAGCGCATCACACCTCACCCCACCAGGCGTTGGCGTTGGTCTCTCCTTGGAATATTCCCTGACTAAATTCTTTTTTGTCCTTGAAGGCTTGTTGAGGTGGCGTCTCTTGGGGAAACGTCCCGCTGCCTGAAGGCTGGCTGGTGTCGGGGGTGGCCCGGCTGGTGTTGGGGTGGCCTGGCTGGTGTCGGGGTGCCCGGCTGGTGTCGAGGTGGCCCGGCTGGTGTCGGGGGTGGCCCGGCTGGTGTCGGGGTGGCCCGGCTGGTGTCGGGGTGGCCCGGCTGGTGTCGGGGGTGGCCCGGCTGGTGTCGGGGGTGGCCCGGCTGGTGTCAGGGGTGGCCCGGCTGGTGTCGGGGTGGCCCGGCTGGTGTCGGGGGTGGCCCAGTCAAGCCTACTCTGGTTCCTGCCCCGCTTCTGCTGACACCGAAGTGTTGTGTTTTGGGCCAAGAGGTTGAATATTAGCTCTGAGAGAATGTTGATGTCGTAAAATGTGGAATGTGAGAGTGGCAGAGAGTGAGGCGAAGCTCAGGGCAATGAGAAGGCAGAAGGTGGACCTGCGGCTGCCAGAGACACTGACCTCCAGGCCCTGATGTGTCCAGACTTTTGGCCCAGGCCGATGCTTCTGACTCGCATTTCTCCTCCTTCCTCTCTCAGGGGGAATGTTACCATCACTGACCTACCCGTGGTCCTAGAGCAGATCCAGGGCAACGTCCAGGCCAATGTGCCGGCCGGAGGCCGAGGTCCAGATCTGCGCCTTGTCCTGGGGATTGACCAGCATATCTTCCCTGGAGACTATGACCTGGTGCTGGGGCCGATATCGTGTACCTGGAACCCACCTTCCCACTGCTGCTGGGGACCCTTCAGCACCTATGTGGGCCCCACGGCACCGTCTATCTGGCCTCCAAGATGAGAGAGGAGCACAGGACAGAGAGCTTCTTCCAGCACCTCCTGCCCCAGCACTTCCAACTGGAGCTGGCCCAGCGGGATGAGGGACGAAAATGTCAACATCTATAGGGCCAGGCGCAGGGAGCCAAGACCTGCCTGATGTCTGCCTCCGGCGCCACCCGAACTGCTTGTTCCAGAGAAGCCCTCCAAAGCCCCAGACATAGGACCAGAAGGATGCATTTCCATGGCCCTCTCTCCCCTCCTTTCCCCTTTGGTCCCTCAGGTGCTCTTGGGCAGGGAAGGGGAGAGATCTTTTTGCCAGGAATCCTTGAGAGCCTGAGTAGCCTGGGCAGGTGGGAGGGTGCCCAGGCATTTAGGGGTGCTTCTAGAGAGAACCCACTCAGCACTTCCGACTGGCTTTGGTCTGTTAATACCAAATGGGATTTTTGTCACTGCCAGGCTCCAGTGGGAACAAACACTTTAAGGGAAAGAAGGGAGAATTAAGATCCCTCTGTGTCCAAGGAACTCAGGCTTTGGCTTGGGACCTGAGAAGGAGAAGCCACAGACACACCCCTCCTCTCCCCGTTTCTTGCTTCCAGAGAAAGGCTGGAGGGACCCATGCCTCTGACGGGGGCTGAATCCTGCCCTGAAGCTGGAAATGGCAGCAGTCCTGACTTTAGCCTGTAGCTCGTTACCTTCTTCAGCATGCTGGAACCACCCGTCACTAAGAGTCAGGCTCTTTGTTTTCTCCAGCTTCCCAGCTCTGTCTGTCCTCTGTCCTAGTGCACCTTTACTGCCCCCTTGTCTCACTGTGGTCCCTCTGGCTCGGGGGTGCTCCGCTTACTCGTTGGGCCTTCGTTCGCTCTCCGTCAAGCCATTTGTAATCTTTATGGTCTTCCCGTTTCCACTCGAGGTACCTTTTGCTTCCTGAAGAAGCAAGACAGAACTTCTCTGCATGGTTCTCAGTCTGTCCTTGGGGTCCGCAGGCTTCCACTCTGGATTCATCGCCTGCTGCCTTCCTCACTGCATTGCAGCCACCTGCCAACTGAGCAAAAGTTCTCTGATCCTCCCCAAGATTTCCTGACTTTCCCCCCTCATTCTTTTTGATGATTTCCCACCTGGAAAGGCTATTTCTATCTGCCCAAATCTTCATTACTTACTCTTTGCCTTTTTCCTGACAGAAAAACAAAAAAACTTCCTGAGCCATCTGTTTTCGATACTATTTCTTTCTCTCTTAAGATGCTGCAACAGTTTGGTGATCTGAAGGGACTTTCCTTGTCCGTATAGTCCCATGATCTCACCATTATCTTGAAGGATCAGGCTGTAGTTTTCTCATCTCTAATTCCCTGAAGCCTAACACAGCTCCTGGGTCACATGACTGTTCGACAAATATTTTACTCACTCTACATATTTTTTGTTTCGTTTTGGGGTCACACCCAGCAGTGCTCAGGGTCTACCTCTGCCTCTGAACTCAGGGGTCACTCATGGTAGTGTCCAGGGGACTGATCGTGCGTGGTGCCTGAAATCAAACTGAGGTCAGCTGCACACAAAGCAAGCACCTTACCCCGGTGCTAGCTCTCCCGCTCTCAACAAAATTTGACTTGTTTTGTTGAAGAAAAGGCTCCATCCTTTACCTCCTAGGGCAACCTTCACCTAATTTATGGACCTTAATCTTTAACTCTTAATCACTACCTTGGCCTGCGTATTTGATATGCCAAAACAGTAACAATTTAGACCTCATTCCCATGACCTGATTGAATAGTTTGAGGCTCTTCGTGTTCCTGGAGCGAGCACCGGACAGGGACATATAGAGATGTTACTGGTGCCTGCCTGAGCAAGTTGATGGACAACGGGAAGACAAGTGATACAAGTGATCGCAAAGCTTGTCTTGTGCCATAAAAGGTTAAAACTATGAAAACCCATTGAAAATAAAGAAGCAAAGTGCTACAAGTCTTTCATTCTTAATTTATGGCAACTTGATCTCAAACTTTCCATTTTCTGGCGTTGTGGGGTGGGGGCGTCGTCTGCCCCAAAGGCCGAGTGGGGGGCGGCGCACCCGCCAGCCAGCAGGTGGCGCCGTGCTCCCGTGCGCGGCAGGTGGCGCGGATTGTCCCAGTGGCCGCGCCGTGGGCTGCCGCGGGAGCCGGGCGCGCTCGCTCGGAACGGCGGCCTCCGGGATGGCGCTGCTGCGGGCGCTGCGCCGCTGCCTGGTCTCGCGGACGGGGAGCACGGTGAGCACTGCGGCCTCCGCCCCGCGCCGCGCCGGGCGTTCGTCTCGCGTGGCGAGGCGCACCCTGCCCCAGCCCACCCGACCACCACCCTTCGGCCGGCCCCGCCTCTGCTTCTGCACCCCGCGCCCCAGCTCCTGCTGAGCCTCGGCCCGCTGCCTTCCGCTCTCACCCTGCTGGGGCCTCTCGGCCCCGCCGCCCTCCGCTCTCATCCTGCTGAGGCCTCGGCCCCGCCGCCCTCCGCTCTCTCATCCTCTCGGCCCCGCCGCCCTCCGCTCTCATCCTCTCGGCCCCGCCGCCCTCCGCTCTCATTCTGCTGAGGCCTTTCGGCCCCTTGCCCTCCGGCCTTTCGGCCCCGCCGCCCTCCGCTCTCATCCTCTCGGCCCCGCCGCCCTCCGCTCTCATCCCTTTCTGACCCGGGCGGCCTCTGTTGCAGCGGCCCCCGCCATGGAACGCGTTCCACGCCGCGCCGCGGCCCGCCTGCCGCCGTGTCCAGCAAGGAGCTGCTGGTGACGCTGCGCCGCAAAACGGGCTACTCGTTTGTCAACTGCAGGAAAGCGCTGGAGACGTGTGGCGGGGATCTCCTGGCAGGTGTGGGGCGTGGAGAGCGGGCGGGGGAGCCCTAGAAACTCATTCCCGGGCCGTCCAGCGGGGAGGGCGTTTGCCTTGCACGCGGCCGGCCCGGGTTCCATCCCCGGCATCCCATATGGTCCCCCAGCACCGCCAGGAGTGATTCCTGAGTGCAGAGCCAGGAGTAACCCCTGAGCATCGCCGGGTGTGACCCAAATTTTATTTTCATAAATAAATGAAAATAAAATTTATTTTCATAACAGCACTATTTTATGAAAATAAAGTTTATTTTCATAGCAGCACTATTTTATGAAAATAAAATTTATTTTCATAGCAGCACTATTCACAATAGCCAGAACCTGGAAACAACCAGTATGCCTGAGAACTGATGACTGGATAAAGAAATTGTGGTACATCTACACAATGGAATACTATGCAGCTGTTAGGAAAAATGAAGTTATGAAATTTGCCTATAAATGGATGGACATGGAAAGGATCATGTTGAGTGAAATTAGTCAGAAGGAAAGAGAGAGACATAGAATGACTGCATTCATTTGCATGACATAAATATATCAGCTGATCTTACCAAAAGTGGAAATTACCACAAGCATGTGGGAGTCAGAGGTTAGGTAAGATAGAGAAGGGAACTTGTGTGAATAAATGTCAAAAGGGCTGATACCAACATAGAACTGAGCACTAAATACAGGCAAAAAATGCACATGATGGCCTCTAAGTGTATGTAGTGCAACCCACAATGTGTAAGAAGAAGGAAAAGAAAGAGAGGGAGAGAGAAAAGAGATAAAGAACCTGCCATTTAGGCAGGCTGTGGGGGGGAGTGGAGGGGATTGGGGACATTGGTGGTGGGAAATGGGCACTGGTGGAGGCGGGGGTGCTGGAACACTACGTGACCGAAACCTCCAAACATGAACAATGTTGTAATTGTATATCTCACGGTGGT
>JAJIBD010034794.1:0-25375 GCA_021461705.1 Cryptotis parvus
CAGATGAGCTGATACTTAAAGAAACTGAGGGAGTAATAAGTAGTATCCAAAGAGAAAGTTTTCCAGTAGAGAGAGTAGGCAGTAGGAAAATTGGAGTGGGGGGGTGGAGAAAGAGGAAGGAAGGAGAGGAGAGGGGACAGAATGAATTAGGGGGGAGAGAACAGGGGAAAAACCATATGGGCTCCAAAGACCATGACAGGGACTTTGGCCTTTATTGAATTAAATGGATTATTGGTTTTGTTTCTGGGTTGGTTTTGGGTGGGGGAGGACTCCCAGTGGTGCTCTGGGTTTACTCCTGGCTCTGCATTCAGGGATCACTCCTGGCCAAGCTCAGGAAACCATAAGTGGTGCCAGGGATCAAACCTGCATGTAAGGCAAGCTCCCAACCTGCTACGCTATCATTCCAGCCCTAAATGGATTATTTTAAACTCAGAAATGACATTTGTACCAGAAAGATAATGCAACAGTCTGAGAGGCCCAGGGGTTGGGCTGACCCCCTTACCACCCCAGGTATTAGCAGCCCCTGGAAATGAAAAGCAGATGACATCTGACTTAAGGTCTTGTTAGTTTACTACTATAGACTATAAAGAGTCAAAAGGAAGAAGGTTTGCTAGAAAACTTGCTTGCAATAATCCAGGCAGGGATGATGTAGACTTGGCCCAGTACTCAGATTTTTTGGGTTTATTTGGTTTTTTGTTTGTTTCTGGAAAATAAATTGGGTCATACCTGGCTATGCTCAGGGTTTTCTGGCTCTGTGCTCAGGGATCATACAGAGTGTGATCCAGGAGGCTTAAATGTGGTATAGGACAATACCAGTATCAATGCTTGGTGTAGTTATGAGAAACAGTATGTTATCAAAATAATTAGATTTTAATTGGGGCGATGCAGGATGAGAGAACCACACCCAGTGGTGTTCAGGGCTTACTTACTTAGTCTATGCCCAGAGATCACTCCTAGCAGCACTGAGGACCATTTGGGACCCAAGTAGGAGATGGATCCCAGATGGTCTGCATGCAAAGCAGGTGTCATGTCCACTGTACTATTTCCCAGGCCTAGATTGTGATCTTCTTAAAGAATATGGGGGCGGAGCGAAGCCCAGCGGGTAGGGCGTTGCTGCACGGGCCGCCAGCCAGCCAGGGTTCGATCCCCGGCATCCCATAGGTCCCCCGAGCACCGCCAGGAGTAATTCCTGAGTGCGACCAGGAGTAACCCCCTGAGCACGCCGGTGTGACCCAAAAAGCAAAAAAAAAAAAAAAAAAAAGAATATATGCTTCCAGGGGGCCGGAGCAGTAGTACAGTGGGTGAAGGTGCTTGCCTTGCAAGTGACCAATCCTCAGCATCTCAGTGGTCTCCTGAGCACGGCCAAGAGTGATTCCTGAGCACAGAGCCAGGAGTAACTCCTGAGTATCACCAGAATGGTCTCCCTCACCCCATCGCCCCAAATATATATATATATATTTTGTATATATTTATATATATATATACATGTGTGTATGTATGTATGTTTGTATGTATATATGTGTGTATATACATAAACATATATATATATATGCTTCCATCAGCATCAAAGAAAGATAGTCTGATATCAAGATATCAAGGACGAGGGGCCGGAGCGATAGTCCAGCTAGCGGGTAGGGCGTTTGCCTTGCACCAGCCGACCCAGGTTCGATCCCCAGCATCCCATATGGTCCCCTGAGCACCGCCAGGAGTAATTCAGAGCAAAGAGCCAGGAGTAACCCCTGAGCGTTGCCAGGTATGACCCAGAAAGCAAAAAAAAAAAAAAAAAATCAAGGACGATATCAGATTTTTTGGGGGAGTCACACCTGGCAATGCTCAGGGGTTTCACCTGGCTCTGCACTCAGGAATTACTCCTGGCAGTGCTCGGGGGACCATATGGGATGCCGGGGATCAAACCCAGGCCAACATGGACTGGCCGCAGTGGGAGGCAAACGCCCTACCTGCTGGGCTATTGCTCCGGCCCCCTATATCAGATATTTATCTTCAAAAGATCCTCATAAGTCGTGCTTTAAACAAATATCTTCCACTTACGTGGATGTTTATTCAAGCTTACAGGTCTAATAAGATAATTAGTTCTGTTTTCATCATGAGCATCTCAGGGAAAAAAAACCTAGAGTATGTTGGTTTTAACAGTTTTAAGATTCATACCTCGGTATTAGTTAAAATACCTATTTTCAGGGATCAGAGAGATAGCATAAAGGTTAAGGCACTTGCCCAGCTTGCAGCTGTAGCCACCACCCTGGATCAGATTCTGGTATCGTATATGGTGCCCAGCACTCTCAGGCTTAGCATGGAGCCAGAGCTGCCCGTGCACCACCAGGTATGGCTTAAAAACAGTTTTCTCTCAGATGAATGTTTGGAATTTTCCTATTGTATAGTGAAATTTATTTCACTATTATTCACTCCCTCCTCCCCATCCTTTAAGTGAAATAAATTTTCACTATTATTGCAAACAGTGAAAGTCTCTAAATAATATATATCCACTAAATTTCAGTCTTATATTGAATTAATCCTTCAAGAATGAACTTTGTCAGAATTTTGTTTTAATGAAATTTCTCCCCTTTTTTTTCACCCTAGAATTGAAAAGGTATGGGTTCGAGATGGAGCCGCATATTTTTATGGTCCCATTTTCATTCACCCAGAAGAAACGGAACATGAACCTACAAAAATGTTCTACAAAAAAAGAAGTATTTTTTGAGTAATTTGGAAGAAACCTGCCCTATGACATGTATTCTGGGTAGGTATTTATGTCTTTTCACATAAGCACATTCATTCCACAATTAATCGCATATTCTGTGTTAACTACTATTTTAGGTGCTTTCTATACAGCAAAAAAAAAAAATTCAAAGTCTGGTAGGCATATAGAGCATCATTAGGACTATAAATGAGAATAAAGCCAAGTAGAAAGATAGAGAGTAATGTTGAGGGGAAATGTCATTAGCAGAAGCCTCTTTGTGGTGTGGGGGTAGGGGGCAGTGGACCTCAGCTAGTGGTTCTCAGGGCTTATTGCTGACTCTGGGTTCAGGGTTCACCTCTGGCCAATCTTGGGAGACCATATGAGATGCCAGGATCAAACCCAGATCAGTAATGTGCAAGCCCCAGCAAAAAGTCTCTTTGAGAGGTAACATGATTAAGAGCCCCGAGGGAAGTGGGAAAGAAACCAGGGAAAGCTCTCTGAAATGGCTGAGAGCACAAAGTTTTTTTTGGCTTTTAATCACATCACCATGAGATACACAGTTACAAGGTTGTTGATGATTCGGTTTCAGTCATGCAATGTTCCAGTACCCATCTCTTCACCAGTGTGCCCTTCCCATCACCAGTGTCCCTAGTTTCCCTCCTGCCACCCTCCCTCCCCACCTGCCTCGCCACATGCCCCAGCCTATGACAAGGACTTTTCCTTCCTCTCTTTCCTTCTGGGCGTTATGGTTTGCAATATAGGTACTGATAAGTTATTATGTATATCCCTTTGTCTACTTTCAGGCGCTCAGTTCTTACCTAGAGTAACAATTCCAACTATAACTCTCTTACTAGTCCCTTCTCTATCCTAACTGCCCTCCCCCCATCTTTCCACTGTGGCAGGCTTCCATCTATGGACCAGTCCTCCTGGCTCTTGTTTCTACTGTCCATGGGTTTTAAGTCTCATACTTGTTTATGTCCCACAGATGAGTGCAGTCATTCTGTGCCTGGATCCTTTTGACTCATTTCACTTTTGACTCATGCACGATATTCTCCATGTCCATCCATTTATAAAAAAATTTCATGATTTTGTTTTTTCTGGTGGCTGTGTAGTATTCTTGTGTAGATATACAGTGGCTTCTCAAGCAGTTTTACAGTTTATAGAAATTATGTTTGGTGGGCGGAGCAATAGCCCAGCGGATAGGGCGTTTGCCTTGCGCGCCGGCCTGTGCCAGCCCGGGTTCGATCCCCGGCATCCCATATGGTCCCCGAGCACCGCCAGGAGTAATTCCTGAGTGCAGAGCCAGGAGTAACCCCTGAGCATTGCCGGGTGTGACCCAAAAAGCAAAAAAAAAAAAAAAAAAATATTTTGGTGTGGGGCCGGAGCTATAGTCCAGTGGGTAGGGCGTTTGCAGCTGACCCGGGTTCAATCCCTAGCATCTCATATGATCCCCCAATCACCTCCAGGATTAATTCCTGAGTGCAGAGCCAGGAGTAACTCCCTGAGCATTGCCGGGTGTGACCCAAAAAGCAAGGAAAAAAAATTGATGTGGCAGGCTTGATAGTACAATGGATAGAGCATTTTCATTCCATGCAGCCAACCCAGGTTCGATCCCTAGCATCCCGTATGGTCCCCGGAGCACTGCGAGCACTGCTAGGAATAATTCCTGAGTGCAGAACCAGGAATAACCCTTGACCCAAAAAGAAAAAAAAAAAAAAAAAAATATATATATATATATATATATATATATATATATATACACATCTCAACCTGGGTTTAGCTGTGTGCAAGGCAGCAAGTGCCCTACCAGCTTTCTTTCACTCCATATCCTTGATTTAAAAATATTGAAACTTTGGCTTCATAGTTTCTATATAGTCACTGCTATTTCTTCTAAACATACTTAGCGGGTTACTCCTGGCTCTGTGCTAAGGAATCACTCCTAGTGATGTCCAGGGACAATGCGGGGATGCCGGGATCCAACACAGGTTAGCTGTGTGCAGGCAAGCACACTACTATCCCTCTGGCCCCAGTATGCATATATTTATTTAAAAGTAATGAAGGGAGGGGCTGGAGTGATATTCCAGCAGGTAGGGCATTTGCCTTACACATAGCCAACCTGGGTTCAATCCCCCGCATCCCATATGGTTCCCCAAGTACCACCAGGAGTAATTCCTGAGTGCAGAGCCAGGAATAACCCCTGAGCATTGCTGGGTGTGACCCAAAAAGCAAAATAAAAAGGGGGAGGGGTGCTGGAGATATAGTACAGGGGCTTACGTACATGCCTGCACAGCCAACTCAATCCCCAGCACTGCTAGGAGTGATCCCTGTGCATAGAGCCCGAGACCAGTATGGCCCCACCCACCTCCTCCCCGCCTCCCCAAAAAAGAAATTGTAAAATAATTGTTGGCTATAGTCATCATTTATTCTTTTAATTTTCTTCATTTTTCTCTTAGGAAAGTGTGCTGTGTTGTCTTTCAAGGACTTCCTCTCCTGCAGGCCAACTGAAATACCAGAAAATGACATTTTGCTTTGTGAGAGCCGCTACAATGAGAGTGACAAACAAATGAAGAAATTCAAGGGGCTCAAGAGGTTTTCACTCTCTGCAAAAGTAGTAGATGATGAGATTTACTATTTCAGGTAAAGCATAAAAAACTAAGGAAAAGCATTTTAACTACTGATACCAAATAGCAAGTAGTTCAGGATGGGTCTTATTCACATTTCTATTATATCTTAAACTAGAGAAGTGAACTTGAGAGACAACCTCAGGTAGAGAATTTAGAGATTGGGGTGGTCTGGAGAGCTAACATAGGGAGGGGTTAAGACACTTACTTTGTGTCCTGCTGGTCCCTGTTCTAATCCCTGGCACCACCTATGACTCCCCAGGCGTCACTAGGGGTTATTCCTCAAGGCAGAGCCAAAAATAGCCCCTGAACATTATTGCCATATGTGACCCAAAACCAAAAATTTAAAGATTGGGCTCAGAGGTGCTAGAGAAATAGCACAGTGGGTAGGGCACTTGCCTTGCATGTAACCGACCTGGTTTCTCCCCTCAACACCGATTGTGGTCCCCTGAGCTCGGAACTAGGAGTAAGCCCTGAGCACAGTCAGATGTACCCAAACTTCCCCCTGCCTCACCCCCCAAAAAATAAAAGATTAGGATCAGAGAGATAACTTATCTGGTTGGGTTTGCTACATGCAGAAGGCCTGAATTATATACTCACATGTCCCCATCACAGCAGAGCCTGGCAAGCTACCCGTGTCGTATTTGATATGCCAAATACCAGTAACAATTATAGACCTCATTCCCGTGACCTGATGGAATGGTTTGAGGCTCTTTATGTTCCTGGAGCAAGCAGGTGCCCTTGGGCTCTACTAGCATGAGACAGGACATATGGAGATGTTACTGGTGCCCACTCGAGCAAATTGATGATGAACGGGAAGACAGTGATACAGTGATGTCCCCCAAAGCATCACTGGAAGCAGAGCCTGAATGCCAAGCCAGGGCTCTCCCGATCCCTGCTAGGTATTGCCCAAAGTCAAAAAATGAATGAAGATAGAGGAGAACTGTCTTCTGCTGAGAGTCACATTAATGGTTACCTTGATACAGAAACCAATAATTGTAATAAAGAGAAAAATCTTTCATTCTTGCTCATAGCCTACCTGTTACAGAAACGAAGAGTTCTGAAGATTATGAAACCTATACTTTGGGGGTTTTATTTGTTTTTTGGCTACATCTATCCTCAGGCTTCTTCCTTTTTTTTTTTTTGCTTGGGCACACCCGCAATGCCGGGGCTACTCCTGGCTCTGCACCGGAATCACTCCTGGCGGGCCGGGGACCATATGGGAGCCGGAACCCCGGCCGGCACACCGCCGGCAAGGCAAAGCCCTACCCGCTGGGCTATCGCTCCGGCCCCACCTCAGGCTTCTTCTATTGCCATATTTAGGATAAACTCCCACTGCTGCTGGGGGGACCATGTGGTACCAGGGATCAAATCCCTGGGGTTACCACATGCTTTGAACCATTCCTCACTCCAAATTATGAAAATTTTTTCACTATATTTGGCCAGTTTGATCCCAGCTTTGGACTTAATGCTTTTGTGAGTATTTAGCAGAATCCTGGTTCTTGATTTATAGTAGTTCTACATAGATTTCGGACTTCATAGTGGTGTGAAAACTATCGACATCCGTTGAAACAGCAGTGTGTCATTCCCTGGCAGTACTCAGCAGCAGCAAGCTGCAGGTCCCAGTTAACATTTTCAGCTTCTGATACTTTCATCTTATGGTGACTTATCAAAACATAATCCCTGTACACATTAAAATTATTTCCTTTTCTGTTTTTAGAGTACAGATTGCAGGTTGCATATTGCAGGAATTATTTTCTAAGTATTAAGGCAGAACATAGCTTTCTGGGGCCAGAGTGATAGTCCAGCGGGTAGGGCGTTTGCCTTGCACATAGTCGACCCAGGTTTGATCCTCGACATCCATATGGTCCCCCGAGCACCTCAAGGAGTAATTCCTGACTGTAGAACCAGAAGTAACCCCAAGCATTGCCAGGTGTGATCCTAAAAACTGTATCACTGTATCACTGTCTTCCTGTTCATCGCCGATTTGCTCGAGCGAGCACCAGTATCATCTCCATATATCCTGTCTCATGCTAGTAGAGCCCAAGGGCACCTGCTTGCTCCAGGAACATAAAGATCCTCAAACCATTCCATCAGGTCCTGGGAATGAGGTCCATAATTGTTACTGGCATTTGGCATATCAATAGCTTGCCAGGCTCTGCCGTGCGGGTAGCATACTCTTGTAGTCATCTCTAAATCCAGCATTTATTGATGAACCATGCTGCCGAAATTGGCCACGCGAGGCGGGCTGTGATAGGCTGGTCTGCTGGGTGGAGTTCTGACAAGGGGGAAGTCCGGATGTGGAAAATGGAAGCCCTCATGGAGTGGGGGGTCGTCTGGCTTGTTGCGAGGCTCTGCTGGTGTGGTGGGCCAGAGCTAGAACATGCCATCCCTCCTGGGCACCTCGTGAGCGGCTGGGCACAGGGAGAGCCAGTAGCAGCTCTGCTGCATGTCTGTGAGTCTCTAGATCAGCATACCTGGGCCGGATTTACCAAAAAAAAAAATATATATATATATATCTTTATATATATATTATATATCCAAATCCAAAACATAAGTAAGAAATAATTGCGTGCAGGGGCAGAGTGGAAGCACAGTAGGCGGAGCACTGGCCTTGCACACACCCAACCTGATCCTAAAAACAAAAAATAAAAATAATAAAAATTTTATAAGGCAGAACATAGCTTTCTGAACAATTCTGGGGTGATAGTATGTGACTTGACTTTTCTTTCTATGTTAATCTCATAGAAAACCGATTGTCCCTCAGAAGGAGCCGTCACCTTTGTTGGAGAAGAAGATTCAGTTGCTCGAAGCTAAATTTGCTGAGTTAGAAGGTGGAGACGATGAGATGGAAGAGATGGGAGAAGAAGATAGTGAGGTCATTGAGCCTCCTTCTCTACCCCAGCTTCAGACTCCCCTGTCCAGTGAGCTGGATCTTATGCCCTACACACCCCCACAGGTGAAAGTGACAAGTTCCTGTTACTCGTCTTATTCCCAACTTTGGTTTGCAGAGATTCAAATCAAAGTAAAAACATTTCCAGTCCATATATTGAGGTATTGAGCTTTAAGCCAGACTTCTGCAGGGTGAAACATCTTTTTTATTTTTTCCTGGCAAGGGGGTTTTGGAACATACCTGGTAATTCTCACTGGCTACCCTGCATTGCCATCGGTTCTAGGATCTAACCAGGGCCTCCTGTGTACAATGCATGCATTCTAGCCCTTTTTTGCTATCTCCTAGACTGCCTTTAATAGTCTGTATGTATATGTGTATGTAAATGGGGTTTTTCGTTTGTGTTGTTTGGGGGAACACACCCACAGTGCAGGGCTTATTCCTGACTCTGTGCTAAGGAATCACTTCTGGAGGCACTCACGAGACACATGGAGTGTCAAGGAAAGAACCTGGATCAACTGCTTTGAAGGGAGAATGGATGTGTTATCTCTCCAGTCCCAGCCCTTATTTTTGGGTTTTTTTCTGTTTGTTTGAGGGCCTACACCTGATGATGCTCAGGACTTACTTCTGACTATACTCAGAAACCACTTCTTGCATGCTCAGGGGTTTATATGTGATGCTGGGGATCAAAACTGGGTTAGCCTCGTACAAGACAGATGCCTTACCCAAGGCAAGTTGCTCCAGCCCTAAGTTTCATTTATTTCTTACATGTTAAAAGGCAAGGAAGAGAGGTGTTTTTCAAGAAAATGACCATCTATAAATTGAACATATCTATAAAGTAGTAATTATTGACTCCCATATTCCTGGCTTCCAAAAAACTTTTAAATAGTTGACAAAATAAAATGTTCTGATGCACTATAAGAGCTTTCTGTCTTGCAGTCTACTCCAAAGTCTGCCAAAGGCAGTGCAAAGAAGGAAGGCTCCAAGCGGAAAATCAACATGAGTGGCTATATCCTGTTCAGCAGTGAGATGAGAGCTGTGATTAAGGCCCAGCACCCGGACTACTCTTTTGGTGAGCTCAGCCGATTGGTGGGGACAGAATGGAGAAATCTTGAGTCAGCAAAGAAAGCAGAATATGAAGGTAAATAGTTACAGGCCCAACTGTCTCAGCTTTCTAAGAAGAGGGTGTTATTCAGGAATGCACATACTCAGGTTTCACTCTCTTGTTCTGACACTTGAACTTTGAGGAACTGTCTCACCTGGCTCCCATTCAGCTGTTTGACTATCAGCCTTGTCCTAATGAGCAAGCATTGCCCCTAACTTGAGCCTCTGATCTTGGTATGGTCTTTATTTCCCCAAATTTTTTACTTTTTCTGTTAGAAAGTGTGACTTTCTTCTGTCATTGAGTCCCATAAATGTGTGTGGAAGCTAGGGAATGATTATACAAAGATTGTCAAGTTTAATTTTTGATTAACAGTCATCTGAAAGAGGACTTTCAGAATCATTGACCCTCTGCTCCAGCTCTTTCAAAGCCTGATGTATAAGCTTCAGCCTGAAACAGCTGAAGCACTTGATGTCCCAGACCTGTCCTGATCTGTCTATATTTGCATTCATAGTTGTAAGGTTCTTGGAGCAAGGGGGAGAGTGCGGAATGGGTCTTTGATAGAACTCAACTGCCTTCATTTTCTTTTACTCTATAATTAAATCATTTTGGGCCATGGAGGATTATGTTGGTCTTTACCATATTGAAGAGATATTTGGTTTGAGTTTTTTTTTTCATTTTTAATACATTTTTAATGACTTTATTAAACTTAGGTTAGGCCAGGACTATTTCCCCTAGAGCTGATTTTTCTTTTCCATTTCAAATTGTATGTAATTGTTAATTTTGCCTTTAGAGCCATCTTTCAATAGTTGACCATACAGTCCATCTTTACTCTTGGCCAGATTCAAGTCCATTATTTTTTAGCAAAAACAAAATGTGTAGTAAAAGATAATAATTAAATTATCTACTTTCTTGGGGCCGGAGCGATAGCCCAGCGGGTAGGGCCTTTGCTTTGCACGCCGGCCTGTGCCGCCCGGGTTCGATCCCCCGGCGTCCCATATGGTCCTCCAAGCACCGCCAGGAGTCATTCCTGAGTGCAGAGCCAGGAGTAACCCCTGAGCATCGCCGGTGTGACCCAAAAAGCAAAAAAAAAAAAAAAAAAAAATTATCTACTTTCTTAAAGTTTGTGAAATCTCCAAAGACACTCATAAATTTTTCTGAACGTCGTTAAAGAGCTCTAGTTTTTTATTTCTACAAGATGCTCAACCAAGAAACACTCAGTAGCCAGATTGATTTGAGAAGTACCAGAAAACTTTATCTTAGAAATTTAGAATGCATGTTCACATATTAAACTCTTTAAGACTTAGCATTTCAGGCCAGAGCAATAGCACAGCAGGGAGGGTATTTGCCTTGCACACGGCCAACCAGGTTCAGTTCCCAGCATCCCATGTGGTCCCCCAAGGACCTCTAGGATTAAGTCCTGAGTGAAAGTCAGGAGTAACCCCTGAACATCACCGAGTGTCACCCAAAAAGAGAAAAAAAAAAAAGGACTTACCATTTAAGGGGCTGGAGCAATAATAGCACAGCGGGTAGAGCGCTTGCCTTGCACACAGCTTTCCACGTTTGATCCCGGCATCCCATATTGTCCCCTGAGCACCACCAGGAGTAATTCCTGCGTGCAGAGCCAGGAGTAACCCCTGAGTATCACTGGGTGTGGCCCAAAAAGGAACTTTAAAAAAAACTTCCATCTATTAAAAAAAAACCTTTGTTTTTAACCTGGCACTTTTTTTTTTTTGGGTCACATCCGGCAATGTTCAGGGGTTACTCCTGGCCTGCACTCAGGAATTACTCCTGCGTGCGGAGGACCATATGGGATGCCGGGATTGAACCCGGTCGGCCACGCAAGGCAAATGCCTTACCCGCTGGACTCTCACTCCGCCCCCAACCTGGCCCTTTCTAAAACTTGACCAGGGCCACAGTGATAGAACAGCAGGCCGGGCACTTACTTGCCTTGCATGCAGCTGACTTCGGTTTGATCCCTAGCACCCCATATGGTCACCAAATCTGCCTGTAGTGAGGTCCAAGTGTAGGGCCAAGAATCAACCCTGAGGGGCCAGAGGGATAGCACAGTCGTAGGGCATTTTCCTTGCAAAGAGGCTGACCAGACTCATCCCCATCATCCCATATGGTTCCCCAGCCACCACCAGGAGTAATTTCTGAGCACAGAGCCAGGAGTAATCCCTGAACATTGCCAGGTATGACCCAGAAAGAAAAAGGGAAAAAAAAAAAAAAAAAGAATAAGCCCTGAGCACCACCACATGTGGCCCAAAAACTAAAAAAAAAATAGTAATAAAAAATAATGCTTGATCAAATGTTTCCGTAATACCTGTTAATGTTCTAGAGGACTGCTATTTTTGCAAAGCATTTTATGAGAACCCTAGTTCCATATATTTAAGAAACTAAAACTTTAAAGAATTTCATTACCTCTGACCTTAGTGATAAAAGCAAAGATAAAAGCAAATATACCACTCAGAGTTAGGTGTGTCCAAAGTGAGACTCACAGGATGTAAAGATTGCTCCAGGACAAATGTAGCCAGGACTGGTGACTGCTTAGAGTCTGAACAGAGAAATGAAATGTGTCTAGAGACAACATGATAGTGACCCTGGAGCAGGGCTTTATGACACAGAGAAAGGATGGCTTCTGGGAGGTTCTCAAAAATTCAAGAGAAACTCTGTGAGAAGCCAGTAAGAGGAAAGTATATGACTTGGCGGTGCCTGCCTGAGAAAGCTGAACTTTGGATTCTCTGACCTGATGGATTCAAACCAAAGTTTGGAGTTTGTCCACTTTCATTTAAAAAATGCTCTTTTCCAAGACAGCCTAATTGAGCTCTCCCTAGAAAGCACCCATGAGTAAACTAATTTATTATTTGTTCAACCAGGTTGAATTTTTTTCAACTCCTTTTTTTATCTCCATTTTAATCTCATTTATGTAATGGAGATATTATAATTTAATGTGGGAGGTCTGGCTTATTTTTTTCCCCTGCTAGTTCAAGAAATAGGTTATTCATATGGCCTTTGTCCCTCGTGCTCATCGTACAAAGAATCTGTAAACTGGGACAGTGTTACTAAGTCATGACAGTCTGCACAGGTTGCTGCAAGGAGGCTTTGACTTTATTGGTTTTCATATTCTCACACTAAAAGGACTGGAGCTGATGCTTCTTAATTCTCTTTCGAGACATGCGACCTAAAGAATCCCACCCCCACCCCCTGCCAGATCAGCCAATTATAGCGTTTTGAATTCCATGTTGAGGGTCAGTGTGTTGCATTTGCAGTGTGCTACCAAGCATCAGGGCCACAGGTTTTTGGTTCTTTCTGTTTCCTTGGGCAAGTCACTACCTTCTGCCTACTTCAGTTTGCTCATGTGAAAAGTGGAGAGGATTCTTACTAATGAACAGTAAGCGTGAGGAAATTAAAGCATGTCTTGTATGCTCTTTGGAAATACATGTTTCTAGAGTCTAATATTAGAGTCCAACCAGCCAGCAGCCAAAAAGCCTGGGGATGGGATTGTTGCAGCTGCTGCCTATGGAGACAGACAGCGTAGCTCAGAGGAGTGAGAGGACGTAGCAAGTTGTGATCCACAACCCAGTACTGGCACACACAAATGCTACTCTCGCATTGGGGAGAGGATAAGAGTGAATTCTGGATTTTTTTGCTGATTTAGGATGATTTTTTTATTCGTATTGAACTGCTCAGCGTCAGTAAGCCTGGTTCTGTCAGTACCTCGTCCATTGCTTCATAGTGTATGCATAATTCTCTGCTTCCGATAGTCCTGCTAGCCCGGAGTATCATGCATTTCCTTCGGGATTTATTAAACATGATCTCTTTGCTTCAGTAATTAGAATGTGGACACTAGTATTTCTTTTCCTAAAACCTTGTGGAGGAGGCAGTAAGCTCCTTTTCCCTTACAGAGTTAATTTTCTTCAGCTGCTAAACCTCATGACACTAATGACAAGAGTCCTCAATTCTTAGTAAAATTAAAAGCGAGGAATCAGGAAAATATAGTAAGTAACAATTGTGCCAAAAATTACAATGGGCCATGGAATTGCTTCATGTTGAAATTATAAGTAATTTGTAATGCTATTAATATTAGAATAATGGTAGCGCTTCTCATCTTCAGGGTGCCTTGTGAGATTAACCACGTTGGTTACGCTGGTGACGTGTTTAAATAAAACCTGTGCTTTCTGAATGTGTGTTGCAGTCTTAACATTCTTGAAATCTTTGCAGACCAGTTCTCAAGATGGGCTAGGAAAGCTGGACTCTAGGTTATCAAGTGAAATCGGCCCGACTCCTGTGTTGAGACTAGTCATCTACTGTTCCTTCCATTGAGACAGAACTGTTGCCTGTGTTTTCACTAGTCCTGTTGAATGCAATGGATGGTATTTTGAATTCCTGGGTTAAAAACAGAATTGAAAATCTGAAATGCCTTTACAGAGCGGGCAGCTAAAGTTGCTGAGCAGCAGGAGAGAGAGCGAGCAGCACAGCAACAGCAGCCGAGTGCTCCTCCCCGAGCAGGCACCCCTGTGGGGGCTCTCATGGGGGTGGTGCCACCACCAACACCAATGGGGATGCTCAATCAGCAGTTGACACCTGTTGCAGGTAAAAACAGGAGCTAAGACCATTTTTTTCCACTTTAAGAAATTCCTTCATTTTTTTTTTCTCCAGTGAGGAGTAGGCCACAGTTTCTAGACTTTTCCCATGGCAGAGTCAAAGTTTGAAATCATCCATGTTGTCCTTAAATCGCCTTTCCTTTATGGGCAGTGCCTCCCCTCCGCCCCGGAAGTGGGCCCCTGGGCCCAGCCCTGGGAACTGGGAGGGAGCACTTCGCCCCTGGCTGTGGGCATGTTCTGGCGATGTTCTTCACCCCAGACAGCTCTTGGTAGGGCAGCAGAGCAGAAAATATAAACGATCTTGAATTCTGTCCCGGATGGGCTCTTAAGAGAAAATACAAAATTAGTCTCTAGGTGATGTTGATGTCCTGTCTCATTCCAGTGTTCAGTTTTCCTTGTTCTACTGCAGCCATCCTTAAAAGACTGACCGCTTAAAAAGGATTTTCAACATGAATTCTAAATCCTTTCTTGGTCACCAGTGTGCATGACTGCTAAGTGGAATACAAAGTCCTTGTTCAATTCATTGTGCCCACTCTGTAATGCTTTTCTATTTAATTACATTAAACTGCATTTTCTGTTAGTATCCCAGTCACAGTTTTTTTTAAGTAAAGAAAATTATGAATGTGGTTTGCTTGTGTGTGTCGTCTCTTTTCTGGTAGCCATAGCAAATCTGGCTATTCTTGAATGAATATGCTTGTCTTATACATGTCTCCAATGAGAAGCCTGCAGACCACTGTGGGGGTCCGCGTTCATGCTCTCACTGAGCCTGGTGAGGCAGGGCAGCAGTACTGCCGTGCAAGCCGTCCGGCCTCTTTACAGGGAGTCCGAGACAGTGTTGTTTGAGGCAGAACTCATCAGGATGCTGTTTTTGGTTTTGCTTTTTTTTTTTTTTTGTATTTGCTTTCTAAGGAAGAGTAGCATAAGGTAACTTTCCATTGTCGCTCTTACCTTTTGTGATGGCAAGTTCTCAAATGCACTATCGCAGAACTCAGCAGTTGCACTCGCCAAAGCACATCTGAATCATGACTTTCCAATACTTTCAGTGTAACTGACGTTGATCTAACAAATTTCATAATCGCCTGCTCTATTCCATGGCCCATTTTGGTTAATGAGGTTCCAGAGGCTTTTAGAAATCAGGCCTTGAACGTGGGGACTTTGAAAGTTAGAATTCCCTTGTTAAGATTCTGTTTTGTTTCATTTGATATGCGATACTGTAGCATTGTGCCCATGACTAGAATGCCCAGGGACACATTGACAAAATGGATTCAAACAGCTAAAAATAAAAAAACAAAAACAGCAGCTGCAGCATTTTAGCTCCCTGTTGGGGGAATAATACAGAACTCTGGTGGTTGAGTAGGATCCGAGCTCCTTCTAGGAAGACCCCACTCTATTGCCAAGTGTACGCCGCCCTGACTCGGCCATGGGAGTGGAGGACTCACATTCTCAACAATAACCAGTCTTTGGTCCACCATGGCGACTTTGAAGCCAAGAGCGTGATTTTTCATGGGCTGACAGGTTGGTTCATCAGTTCTAAATTTTAGCCTTACTGCTGTCTAAGGTCAGCTTTGCTTACAAGCATTGAAGCTCATTTGAAGTCATGTGACTGGGATAATAAATGCCAAAGTACAGTTTAATGAAGACAGATGTCATGTCTTTTGGTTTAGTAATTTCTTTAACCACAGCTCGTGAAGGCTGTGTTCAGATGGGCTTTTGTAATTGAAAGCAAAGCCTCCTAACATTCTTAAATTCCCACTTACGTATCCCTGGAATCTCTATCTGGTGGTGTGGTTAAAAGGCAGCTTGGTAGCACTGGATGGCCTCATGTTTAAGGTATTGATGTTTATTCAAAAGTGGTTTTATTCTGAATGCTCATTCTTTTTTAACAAAATGTATGTAATTCAGTTTTATATAGAGAGGTATTTCTATTTAAAAGTTTATTGATCTGTGTAATTGTATGCTTTCAGTCAGCTTAGATAAGACTGAGAAAGCAGGCCGAATCAAATCTCACAGTTTTCAGTACATGTTTAGCTTTTAAAAAGCTTAAGTTTTCATAAATTAGTACCTTTTAAGTGATTCTTAAGGAAAAATAAAAGTATAATGCACCTATTTCTGGAGTTTTTTATTATGTCCCAGAGCCCTTCTCCAGAGTGTTTTATAAAAATAAGGTTTGGCACCAATCCCGCAACCCTCCCTCTGTGCAAGAAGCTATGGCCAAAGATCATTACCGTGGTTGGGGATAGGGAGGCGGAGAAGCCTCGGGCTCTGTGCGTAGTGCTCACTTCATGTCCCGGGAAAGTCAAGTTGTTTTCTTGTTTTTAAAAAATCTCATATGGCTTTAAAGGTCTTTAGATAGGCGAGTCTTTGACTTTTTTTTAAAATGATTTTCTTCCTTTAACTCCTTTTTTTTTTGCCAGAAACGTTATTTCTTGAAACTTCCCTAAAGAAAGTATTTTGTCATGTGAAGATGCACCTTAAAAAATAAAGGAATACTAAAGGAATAAAGCCTCTCTTCACAGAAATTCTATGCCTCATTTAAAGTACTCCCTGTTAACTGAAGGTTGATGTGAGGACATTTGTGAACTTGAGGCAGTGATGACAGTTGATACTTCTCATGTCAGCAGAGCCTGATTCTCCAGCTGCTCCTCCTAGCTCTGCATTCAGGCTGAGTGACAGCGCTTTGATTGGATTAGGAGGTTTTTGGTTTTATCATTGTCATGTTTTACTATCTAACATTGATGTGCCATGATGGCTCTTAGCTATTGCCCCAGCTCAAGCCCAAGCATGATCCATTCTTACGCAGCAGTCGGGACTAGAAGGGAGAAAGAGGCGCTGTAGATGTCTTGAAAACTGCTTTCCCTTCTCTCGAGAATCATGCTTTCTGATCAGGGCTGCGCTTCATTTCCCTTCATCCCAGTTTTCCCTCACATGTATCCATGATAAGCATATGAGTGTGGGCAGAGTGGAGTGATAGGGTTTATGCTTGGTTGCGATTGCAGTTGGCAGAACTGGTCACTCTAAACAGTGTGCAGTGATCATGATTGTGGAAAGACTATTAACTGGAACTCCTCTTTATTATTTTACTGAAAACTTGCAGCATATTTATCCCAGGGAAAATAACTACAAAATGTAATATACTAAGTACTAATTCATCCAGAAATGTTGGGTTTCATATTGGTAACTTTTTATTTTGTTCATTATTGCAACAAAATAATTACACTAATTGCTGTTATATCATGCAGTACTAAGGATGCTTTATTCATTAGTAGTTGCATGTGGGGGAAGGGGTTGTTATTACTTAGTTCATGTTGCATGTTAATGATGCATGTCTGAAATTTGTTGTGTCCTTCAAGGCATGATGGGTGGCTATCCGCCAGGCCTTCCACCTTTGCAGGGCCCAGTTGATGGCCTTGTTAGCATGGGCAGCATGCAGCCACTTCACCCTGGGGGGCTTCCACCCCACCATCTTCCACCAGGTGTGCCCGGCCTCTCGGGCATCCCACCACCGGGTAAGAACTTCATCCTCATTCACTCATTAATCTCATCTTCATTCTTTTTTCCTGCCTCAGCCAGTTGTTCCAGGAGGTACCTGCTGCCCATCATGGCCAGGCCTTCCTTCCTTCATTGAGAATCCCAGGAAAGTGAGCACCAGGCCCTACCCTGTGTGTTGAGCAGGAGGCTCAGAACCTGTGCCCTTTGCTGTCTGGCTGCTCAGCCGTAGCACAGGACCCATGGCAGAGACCAGCCTCAACAGACCAAGAGGCAAAAGGCATTCCCTAAAGACACTCAAACAATCTGACATGTGCTCAGGAAGCCAGGCATATCCTGGGAGGTCATGCCCTCTCTGTCAGTGAAATGAAGTTTCCTAAATTGGTAGTCCAGAGTCACAAACATTTTTTGCTCGTCAGTCAGTTTCTTCCCCTAAAGTAATTCTTAGCTCACAGGATCTTCTGCAGTAAGTCCTGCTCAGTCTGCTGCTTCTCAGACAGCCCTGCTAAAGGGGCTACTGAGTCACCAGTGTAGAAGTGATTCTCTTCAGAATTCTGTCAGTCTGTCTCAGCAACAGGAAAATGGGAGGGAATGAATTGACAAAAGTATTTTTCTGTATGTGCAGAAAACTATTTCTGTCCTTCAAGAAGCATGACATAAAATTTTAAAGAACAGCATAGCCCACCCTCCCTGGTTTAACAATGGAAGGTCAGATTTTTAACATAAAAAACAAAATGGAGTCCAGATAGCTGTATTTTTTTACTTTATAATTAATTAGTAATTAGTAAGTTTAAAAATTATAACGAAAGAAAAATTATAACTTGTCCTGTCAGTTGCCATCGTGAGCTTATCCGTGAGTTACTTAGAGAGAAGGACCTTAAGATGACATGAGACCGGGAGGAGCTCTCACAGGGTTGTCCTGTCCCTTTGAGAGGAAGGAACACATAGGAAGCCCCTGTTCAATCCACAGCACCACATGGTCCCCAGCACTGCTTGGTAGAGACCAAAAACATGATGCGACAGGGGATGTGCCTTAGCTGAGGAGTATAAGCTTTGCAAGCATGAGACCCTGGATTCAGTTCTCAGCACTTGCCCCAGAAAAGAAGATTCAAAGTAGCTTTTGTTCAGTTATCTTAAAGAGTAGTTAAAAGGCCTGATCCAGGGGCCTGAGCCATAGCACAGGCACCTTGCACGCGCCAATCTGGATTTAATCCCTGGCATCCCATATTGTCCCCTGAGCACCGCCAGAAGTAACCCCTCAGCGTTGCCGGGTGTGACCCCCCACCCAAAAAAAAAGGCCTGATCCAGATGTTAAACGTGGAGATACTACATTTGCTTATTGGTCATAGAGGCAGACAAAGTTGCAAATGAGAATTCACAGTGTGAAGGGTGAGCAGCCGGGTGTCCTGGCCTACGCTTGTATAATGGCATGATTGACAGGCGTGTTTGCTCCAGATTCCCCGAAGAGGGACTAGTTATGGAAAGCGCTGCTTTCTTCTTGTTATCAACTCACAGCAGAGATGGGGACCCATGTGAGAGTTGCTACTACAGCAGGAGTTAACCATAAAGGGGTATGTTGGGGCCAGAGTGATAGTCCAGCGGGTAGGGCATTTGCCTTGCACACAGACAACCCGGTTCAGTCCCCCGCATCCCATATGGTCCACTGTGCACCACCAGGAGTAATTCCTGAGTGCAGAGCCAGGAGTAACCCCTGAGCATCGCCAGTTGTGACCAAAAAAAAGAGCTAAATAATAAATAATAAATAAATAAATAATAAAGGCGAATGTCTGTGCATCAGTAGATTTGGCCATAATTCAATGCCCTTTCGCCCCAACACAGCATATCTCAGTCAGACCAGGTAGGAGGTGACTTCTAGGTGCACGTGGTATGTGCTATGAGTGGACTGGGAGTCAAGCCCCTCCCAGTAGCCTCTAGAGTGGCAATCTTTTGGTAGGTGTTAGGATACAAGTCTCTTCCCCGTGCCTTGAAGCATAGCACACCTGGTTTTAGTCAGGAAGACAGGAAGGATACTTATTAGTGCCCGCACAGATGCGTGTCTGATCAGATAGAGTTTGAGGAAAGGACAATCCAGAGAGCCCTTCTGATGACACGGCCCACATTCTCATCAGCTGCCCCCGGCTTGGCCTTTGACAGCAGAGAGGGTGTAACTGATCTGTAAGGACTGGGGCAGTTCAGGGCCTCTCACTGGGTTGTAGACGCTGATGTGGTGCTAGGGTTGGGGTTACTATGTTGCTGGAGCAGCAACTTACCGCCTGGTCTCTTCATTCACAGCTAATCATCAGAACCCTTCCATGGTAGTCCAGGCATTCTGGAAATCTTAATTTTTTGCTTTATAAATGGAAAGTACTTTTACTTACTACTTTTCTCTAATTATTGTCTATACTGTACTTCCTGATAAATGACTACTTTATGGAAGTACAGTCTAGCAATTCTGAAGTATAGAATATTGGACTAGTTCTCTCTAGTCTAAATATTAATGGTTTGAATTCAGAGAAACTATAAAATATGAAATTAGCTTTTCTTAGTATTTCTGTGCAGCCAAGAGGTCTTACAGACGAAACGACATACAACAGTATATACGCCAGGACTTTGGGTTATAGTTCTCTATGAACTACATTTCGTCAGAATAGTAAGATTCTTTGTCCTGAAATTAAAATACTAAAATAACCCAGACATAGAAATTTATATATTTATATATATATATATATATATATATATATTTTTTTTTTTTTTTTTTTTTTTTTTGGGTCACACCCGGCAATGCTCAGGGGTTTCTCCTGGCTCTGCACTCAGGAATTATTCCTGGCGGTGCTTGGGGACCATATGGGATACCGGGATCGAACCCGGCCGGCATGGGCCGGCCACGTGCAAGGCAAACACCCTACCCGCTGGGCTATCGCTCTGGCCCTCCAGACATAAAAATTTAGGTTATCTTCTTGTTAGCAACTCGTGCCTCTGAGACAAATACCACTGTTTTTTAATCATCAAAGGAATTTCACAAAATTACTACCAGATATAAATTACAAATGAAGTAGACTATGAGCTCTCTTTTCCTTAATTTTACACTTGAATAGGCAAAGGAAAATACCTTGGTGGCACTATTTCCTGATGATCTCTTCAAAGTGATGATATCTCAGACGGGGGTCTCTCCTCTGCCAGCACTGGCTCCCTGTGGAACCAGAGGTGCTGGTGGCCTGTGAGGAGGCAATGAGGATGTGCCTTGTGCCTCCCCAGAGCTCCTTCAGTTCTGCACTTTGCACCCCTGACACCCTCGGCACGGAACTGCTGAGCACAAAGCGGGTCTGTTTACTGGTGCAGCTGCACTGGCAGAGAAATGTGTTTCCATGGGAAAAATACGGAAGAAAGAAAGGTGAATTCTCACAGTAGCTTACCTGGGAAAGTCCTAGAATTGTTTGCAGGGTTCAGACATAAGTGATGTTCCTCTGACAGATTGTACTAACATGGGTCCTTCAAGAGTACTAGGAACAAAAGAATCTGACTTTTCCACTTAAATACTGCATCATGTTTTGGCTACTTAGGATTCCCATTTAACAGGCATTCAAAGGCAGACCCTAAGTTTGCTTTGTAAGTGGCATCATTTCTTATCTGACTAGTTTTCCAGTCTTCTCAGTCCAGAAACCTCTAATTGCGCCATTGCTCTGAATTGTAGGTGTGATGAACCAAGGAGTGGCCCCTATGGTAGGGACACCAGCACCAGGAGGAAGTCCATACGGACAGCAGGTGAGCCTCCCCGTTGGGTTTCTCGCCGCTAGAATCAGAATGTCCTCTTTCCTCAGAGCGTGTACCAAATACCTGTTTTCCTCACTCTGCTGTTTTCCTTCAGGTGGGAGTTTTGGGGCCTCCAGGGCAGCAGGCACCACCTCCATACCCTGGTCCACACCCAGCCGGCCCCCAGTCATGCAGCAGCCGTCAACACCCATGTTTGTGGCTCCCCACCGAAGACCCAGCGACTTCTCCACTCCGAGGCCTACCTGAAATACATTGAAGGACTCACTGCTGAGTCCAGCAGCATTAGCAAGTGGGACCAGACCCTCGCAGGTAAGGAGAATGCTTCAGGTAAGCCTTGTCAAATACAAACCTCCTCAAAGTCCTTTGATGCTGTGACGATTATGTTATCATAAGATAAATAACCATTTTTCTACACCCGGCATGCTCAAGGCTTACTCCTGGCTCTGCACCTAGGAATTACTCCTGGTGCTGCTCAGGGGACCATATGGGATTCCAGGTATTGAACCTGGCTCAGCCGTGTGCAAGGCTGATACCCTACTTGCTGGACTATCACTCCAGCCCTATTTATTTTTCTAACTTCTGGCTTTGCCCCTCAGGGGTCTTGGCAGGGCTCAGGAGACCAACAATTGATTGAACCCAAGTCAGTCATTTGTTTGTTTTTTTGGTCACATCCAGCAATGCTCAGGGGTTGCTCTTGGCTCTGCACTCAGGAATTACTCCTGGCGGTGCTCAGGGGACCATATGAGATGCCGGAGATCAAACCAGGGTCGGCTGAATGCAAGGCAAACACCCTACCTGCTGGACTATCACTCCGGCCCTCAATTTTTTAAATTAGTATTAATCTGTCATGTTACTTTTTTTTTTTTTTTTTGCTTTTTGGGTCACACCCGGCAATGCTTAGGGGTTACTCCTGGCTCTGCGCTCAGGAATCACTCCTGGCGGTGCTGGGGGACCATATGGGATGCCAGGGATTGAACCCCGACCGGCATGGGCCGGCCACGCAAGGCAAACGCCCTACCCGCTGGGCTATCGCTCCGGCCGCTGTCATGTTACTCATTTTATTCAGCAGACTTAATGTATTCAGTAAGTACTAAATAATTTGTCTGGGGCCAGAGAGATGGTACAGGATAAAAGGCACTGGCCTTGTATGCTGCCGGGTCGGCCACAGCCCTCGTTCAGATGCCTGCCACCACATAGTCATCCATGGGTTCTGCTAGGGTTACTCTTAAGCACAGAACCAGGAGTAACCCCTGACCACCACTGGACATGACCACACAGAAAACTTAAAAATAAATAAAAAAGTGGGGCCGGCGGATAGCCCAGCGGGTAGGGCATTTTGCCTTGCACGCGCCGGTCCCTGTGCTGGCCTGGGTTCAATCCCGGCATCCCATATGGTCCCCCCAAGCACCGCCAGGAGTAATTCCTGAGTGCAGAGCCAGGAGAAACCCCTGAGCATTGCTGGGTGTGACCCCAAAAAAAAAAACATAAATAAATAAATAAATAAATAAATAAATAAATAAATAAATAAATAAAAATAAATAAATAAAAGAGGGGTTGGAGCAATAGTACAGTAGGTAGGGTGCTTGCCTTGCACACAGCTGACCTGATTCAGTCCCCAGAGCCCTCCAGGAGTGATCCCTGAGTACAGAGCCAGGAGTAAGCACCAATGGGTGTGACCCCAAAAACTAAATAATATAACTTGCCTAGTTTCTAGAAAGCTATTTTGGAATTTCTATTGATTTCTAAACCAAATTTGATAATTAGTTGTGGGAGTTTATTTTGTTTGTTTGTTTTTTTTGTTTTGTTTTTTTTTTGGGGTCACACTTGGCAATGCTCAGGGGTTACTCCTGGCTCTGCACTCAGGAATTACTCCTGGCAGTGCTTGGGGGACCATATGGGATGCCGGGGATCGAACCCGGCCGGCACAGGCTGGCCGCATGCAAGGCAAACGCCCTACCCGCTGGGCTATCGCTTCAGCCCAGTTGTGGGAGTTTTGGGTTTGTTTACTTTTTTTTGTTGTTGTTTTAAGGAACGTAAGGACGGTAGTTATGGGACCAGGGAGGCAGCTGAGGCAGCTCATCCTTCACAAGCAGGAGCCTTGAATCTGATCCCTGCACCTCCAGGGCCCCGAGGCACCACAGGAATGACCCCTGAACACCAACAGCAGAACAGCCCCTGAACAATGCTGAGTGTGGCCTAACAGAACAGTTTGTTAATGTTTTTCCTTGCTGTCAGCTGCCATTTCAGAGGAGGCCAGATGCTGAAGAAATAGTGCAGTGGTTAAGGCACTCACTGCCTGCATGCAGCCAATTCCGGATCAATTCCTGCACACATAGGGGTCCCCAAGCACAGAACCAGGAGTTAAGCCTTGAGCATTGTTTGGTGTGGTCTCCCTGCCCCCAAAAAAATAATAACTGAAAATATGTATTACGGGTGCCTACAGCAAAATACTAGCAATCAGGGAGCAGAGAGACGGTACACTGGGTAGGGTGCCTGCCTTGGACACAGCCGGCTTGGGTTTGACCCCCCAGTACCACCTATGTTCCTCTGAACACTGCTAGAGTAAGCCATGAGCACTGCCGGGTATGGCCCAAAAACAAAACAGCAACAAGCAATTAGTAACAGACCTTTGTGTGCAATTAGGAAAAAAAATAATGCGTTCTATTTTCTCTCTTTTGAGAACTCCGCTTGTAAATTAGGTAATTTCCAAAATACAAAGCATGTAGCTATGAGGCATTCTTGCCCAGTTGGGGTTCATTCCTAAAGCCAAGATGTGTATAATAAATGATACAGAAAATTTGCTTGGAAGTGTAGGGGTGCGGATGTAACCCAGCATTAAAGCACTTGCCTTGAATATGTGATGCCCCTGGTTCAGTCCCCAGAACCACAAAAAATAAAGAACATTTGCTTGGATATAGGTTTTTGTTTAGGGGCAACACCCATCTGTGCTTATGACTTCCTTCTGACTTTGTGCCCAAGGGTATTCCTGGCAGAGCTCAAGGGACCATATGGAATGCCAGGGACCAAACTCAGGTCAGCCAAATGCAAGGCAAACACTTTCCCCACTGTAGGGCCCTAACTTGTAGGGCCGGACAGATAGCACAGTCTATCTGTAGTTTATAGATCTATAGTTTATAGATCTGATGCTCACTAAATATTTTATTTTACTGAATCTTAATCAGATTTTAGGATGAAGGGGAAATCTCTGACCTCAGCATTGCTGCTTAGGAGCCAGGGAGACAGCTTCTGGGACCATGTGATCATGTGCTTGGCATGTTCATGGCCAAGTTCAATCCCTGTCACTTCCAGGCTAAGCACTGAACCATCTGCCCACGCCTCTGGGTGTAGCCCTTTTAAAAATAAGGAAGGATAAACAGTAAGAATTCTTATTTACATTTTATTTTCAGCTCGAAGACGTGATGTTCATTTGTCAAAAGAACAAGAGAGCCGCCTTCCCTCTCACTGGCTCAAGAGTAAAGGGGCCCACACCACCATGGCAGATGCCCTCTGGCGCCTTCGGGATTTGATGCTCCGAGACACCCTCAACATTCGCCAAGCATACAATCTAGAAAACCTTTAATCATATCAATTACGCATTTTTATAGAAGCATAAAGAGTTTTGTGGAACAGTAGCCATTTTAGTTACTGGGGTGGGGCGGAACAAAGGATGATAATTTTTATTGCGTTTTACTGTACATCACAAGGCCATTTTTATATAAGGACACTTTTAATAAGCTATTTCAATTTGTTTTTGTTATATTGAGTTGACTTTATCAAATACACAAAGATTTTTTGCATATGTTTCCTTTGTTTGAAACCAGTTTCCTAATTGGTTATATATGTAGACTTGGAGTTTATCTTTTTACTTGTTGCCATGGAACTAAAACCATCACAGGTTTTTATCTTGGCTTGGGTTTTTTGTTTTGTTGTTTTGTTTTGGGGGCTTTTGTTTTTTGTTTTTATAAAGAACAAACAAAATGAAAAAAAAACACACATACAAGAGTTTACAGATTAGTCGGTTGACGTTGACAATGAAATGTGAAGTTGGTCCTAGTTTACGTCTCAGAGAGGAAAGTATACTTCTGTCCGCTTCACGTGCCTGAATAGCTTAAGCCACTTTCACAGAAATCTATGTTAGAGCTGAAGTGAAGGTTCACTTCACTTGAAAGGTTATTTAGGTTCTAGATGTTAGCAGACATGCAC
>JAJIBD010034795.1:0-15100 GCA_021461705.1 Cryptotis parvus
GGTTGATCCCGGCGTCCCATATAAAAGTCCTCCAAGCATCAGGCAGTGTTCCTGAGTGCAGAGCCAGGAGTAACCCCTGAGCATCGCGGGTGTGACCCAAAAGCAAAAAAAAAAAAAAAAAAAAAAAATTATCACCTTTCTTAAAGTTTGTAAATCTCCAAAGACACTCCATAAATAAATTTTTCTGGACGTCGTTAAGAGCTCTAGTTTTTTATTTCTACAAGATGCTCAACCAAGAAACACTCGTAGCCAGATTGATTTGAGAAGTACCAAGAAACTTTATCTTAGAGATTTAGAATGCATAAACATTTACATATTAAACTCTTTAAGACTTAGCATTTCAGGCCCAGGCAATAGCTTTACAGTAGCAGGGAATTATTTGCCTTACACCACACGGCCAGCCAGGTTCAGTTCCCAGCATCCCATGTGGTCCCCCAAGGACCTCTGGGATTATTTCAGATCTGAGTGGCAGAGTCAGGAGTAACCCCTGAACATCACCGTGTATCTGCCCAAAGCCCTAAAAAAGGACTTATAAATTTAAGGGACTTAGAACAATAATAGCATTTACAGCGAATTGGCGTTTGCCTTACACACAGCTTTCCGCGTTTGATCGGCATCCCATATTGTCCCTGAGCACCACCAGGAGTAATTCCTGCGTGCAGGCCAGGTAACCTGAGTATCACTGGGTGTGGCCCAAAGGAACTTCAAAAAACTTATATCTATTAAAACCTTTGTTTTTAATGGCACTTTTTTTCTTTTTGGGTCACATCCGGCAATGTTCAGGGAGTTCACTCAAATACCACTCATACTCTGGCGTCTGAAGGGATCCTATGGATAGGGTCAGACCCAGTCGACGTGCAGGCAAATGCCTTACCGCGCTGGACTCTCCTCCGGCCCCAATCCCAACCCCTTTCTAAAAAAACTTGACCAGGGCCACAGTGATCTGGGAACTTTATAACAGGCCGGGCACTTACCGCGCGCTTGCATGCAGCGCTGACCCGGTTTGATCCTAGCACCCCATATGGTCACAAATCTGCCTGTAGTGAGGTCCAAGTGTAGGGCCAAGAATCAACCTGAGGGGGGCCAGAGGGATAGCACAGTAAATAGGGCATTTTCCTTACCAAAGAGGCCTGACCAGACTCATCCCCCATCATCCCTTACATATGGTTCCCCAGCCACCACCAGGAGTAATTTCGAGCACAGAGCCAAGGGAGTAATCCTAGAACATTGCAAGGTATGACCCAGAAAGAAAGGGAAAAAAAAAAAAAATAAGCCCTGAGCACCACCATGCTATTTAAAAACTAAAAAAAATAGTAATAAAAAATAATGCTTGATCAAATGTTTCCGTGCCTGTTAAATGTTCTAGAGGACTTATATTTTTGCAAAGCATTTTGCAGAGACACCCTAGTTCCATATATTTAGAGAAACTAAAACTTTAAAGAATTTCATTACCTCTGACCATAGTGATAAAAGCAAAAGATAAAAAGCAAATATACCCTCAGAGTTAGGTGTGTTCAGAGTAGAGACTCAGGGATGTAAAGATTGCTCCAGGACCCAAATGTAGCCAGGACTGAGTGACTCTTTAGAGTCTGAACATAGAAATGGGGAAATATTATTACAGAGACATGATAGTGACCCTGGAGCAGGGCTTTACTGGCCTGAAAGGATGGCTTCTGGGAGGTTCTCAAAAATTGAGAGAAACTCTGTGAGAAGCCAGTAAGAGGAAAGTATATGACTTAGCGGTGCCTGCCTGAGAAGCTGAACTTTTGGGTTCTGATACGATGGATTCAAACCAAAGTTTGGAGTTTGTCCACTTTCATTTAAAAAATGCTCTTTTCCCAAGATAGACTCATTGAGCTCTCCTAGAAAGCACCATGAGTAGAAACTAATTTATTATTTGTTCAACCAGGTTGAATTTTTTCAACTCCTTTTTTTTATCTCCATTTTAATCTTATTTATGTAATGGAGATATTATAGTGTTCTAATGTAGGAGGTCTGGCTTATTTTTTTCCCCTGCTAGTTCAAGGAAATAGGTTATTCATACTTGGCACCCTTTGTCCCTACATTAACTCATCCATTACAAAGAATCTGTAAGCGCTGGGACAGTGTTAATGAAGTCATGACAATCTGCACAGGTTGCTGCAAGGAGCACTTTGACTATTGGTTTTTCATATTCTCACACTATAAAAAGGACTGGAGCTGATGCTTCTTAATTCTCTTCGAGACATACGGCCTAAAAAATCCATCTGTAATCAGCCAATTATAGCGTTTGTTTCCATGTTGAGGGGTCAGTGTGTTGCATTTGCAGTGTGCTACCAAGCATCAGAACTGGGTTTTGGTTCTTTCTGTTTCCTTGGGCAGAGTCACTACCTTCTGCCTACTTCAGTTTACTCTACATGAAGAAGTGGAGAGGATTCTTACTAATGAACAGTAGCGTGAGGAAATTAAAGCATGTCTTATGCTCTTTGGAAATACATGTTTCTAGGAGTCTAATATTAGAGTCCAACCAGCCCGGCAGCCAAAGAAGAGCCTGGGGATGGGATTGTTGCGAAAGCTGCTGCCTATGGGAGACAGACAGAAGCCCAGCTCAGAGGAGTGAGGATGTAGCGCAAGTTGTGATACTGGCTTAGTACTGGCACACCCCTGTACCTCTGCGTGGGAGAGAGGATAAGGAGTGGTCTATGGTTGCTGATTTAGGATGATTTTTTGGCCGTGAACTGCTCAGCGTCAGTAGCCTAGTTCTGTCAGTACCTCGTCCATTGCTTCACCGTGTATGCATAATTCTCTGCTTCCGATAGTCCCACCACTGTTAGGGTATCATGCATTTCCTTCGGGATTTAGTAAACGCAGTCTCTTTTGCTTCATTAATTAGAATGGACACTAGTATTTCTTTTCCTAAAACCTTGTGGAGGAGGCAGTAAGCTCCCCCTTTTCCCTTACAGAGTTAATTTTCTTCCAGCTGCTAAACCTCATGACACTAATGACAAGAGTACTCAATTCTTAGTGGGAATTGGAAGGAATCAGGAAAATATAGTAAGTAACAATTGTACCCAAAAATTACAAATGGGCCATGGAGATTGCTTCCATGTTGAAATTACTCGGTGTAATTTGCTTAATGCTATTAATATTAGAATAATGGTAGCTTATCATCTTCAGGGTGCCTTGTGAGATTAACCGCGTTGGTTACGCTGGTGGCGATGTTCTAAATAAAACCTGTGCTTTCTGAATGTGTATTATTTGCAGTCTTAACATTCTTGAAATCTTTGCAGACCAGTTCTCAAGATGGAGAGATAGGAAAGCTGGACTCTAAGGTTATCAAGTGAAGAATCGGCCCACGACTCCTGTGTTGAGACTAGTCATCTACTGTTCCTTCCATTGAGACTGGGAGCACAATTGCCTGTGTTTTTCTTTAAATCCTGTTGAATGCAATGGATGGTATTTTGGTCTTTACTGGGTTGAAAGCAGAATTAGAAAATCTGAAATACCTTTACAGAGCGGGCAGCCTAAAGTTGCTTCTGACGGCAGGGGAGAGAGGCGAGCTAGCACAGAAACAGCAACCGGCAGTGCTCCTCCCGAGCAGGCACCTGGGTGACTCTCATGGGGGTGGGTGCCACCACCAACACCAATGGGGATATACAATCAATAGTTATGAAAGACACCTGTTACCGGAAGAAAACAGGAGCTAAGACCATTTTTCCACTTTGAAATTCCTTCATTTTTTTTCTCCAGTGAGGGAGTAGGCCACAGTTTCTAGACTTTTCCCATGGCAGAGTCAAAGGATTTGAAATCATCCATGTTGTCCATACATCGCCTTTCCTTTATGGGCAGTGCCTACTCCGCCCCGGAAGTGGACTGGGCTACAACCCTGGGAACCTAAGGAGGAGCACTTACCGCCCCTGGCACAATGGGCATGTTCTGGCGATGTTCTTTACACCCAGACAGCTCTTGGTAGGGCAGCAGAGCAGAAAATATAAGCGATCTTGAATTCTGTCCCAGGATGACCTCTTAAGAAAAATACAAAATTAGTCTCTAGGTGATGTTGATGTCCTGTCTCATTCCAGTGTTCAGTTTTACATTCTAAACAGCCATCTTAAAGACTGACCGTTTAAAGGATTTTCAACATAATTCCTAAATCCTTTCTTGGTCACAGTGTGCATGTTTGCTAAAGTGGAATACAAAGTCAGCATTCAATTCATTGTGCCCTCTACATAATGCTTTTCTATTTAATTACATTAAACTGCATTTTCTGTTAGTATCCCAGTCACAGTTTTTTTTTTTTTTAAGTAAAGAAAATTATGAATGTGGTTTTGCTTGTTGTCTGTCGTCTCTGTTCTGGTAGCCATAAAATCTGGCTATTCTTGAATGAATATGGCATCTTATACAATGTCTCCAATGAAACCTGCAAAGACCGCAGGGTCGCGTTCATGCTCTCACTGAGCCTGGTGAGCAGGGCAGCAGTACTGCCCGTGCAAGCCGTCAGGCCTAAACACAGGAATTCGAGATAACAGTGTTGTTTGAGGCAGAACTCATCAGGACCTTTGTTTTTTTGGTTTTGCTTTTTTTTTTTTTTTGTATTTGCTTTCTAGGGAAAGAGGCATAGGTAACTTTCCATTGTCGCTCTTACCGCTTTGTGATGGCAAAGTTCTCAAAATGCACTATGTCGCCCAGAAGAACTCTCAGCAGTTACTCCCCATGGCTTACATCTGAATCGCTGACTTTCCAATACTTTCAGTGGCTGGCGTTGATCTAACAAATTTCATAATCGCCTATGTTCACTTGTTTGGTTAATGAGGGTTCAGGGCTTTAGAAATCAGGCCTTGAGCGTGGGGACTTTGAAAGTTGGGGCCCTTATTGCAGAATTTGTTTTGTTTCATTTACGATATGCGATACTGTAGCATTGTACTTGCAGTGGCTAGAATTCACCCCAGGGACACATTGACAAAATGGATTCAAACAGCTAAAAATAAAAAACAAAACATGGCTGCAGCATTTTGGCTACTGTTGGGGAATAATACAGAACTCTGGTGGTTGAGTAGGATCAGGCTCCTTCTAGGAAGACCCCCTCTATTGTGCCAAGTGTGCGCCGCCTGGCACATGGGGTGGGACTCACGATTATAACAATAGCAGTCTTTGAAAATTCACCGCAGAGCTTTGAAGCCAAAGAGCATGATTTTTATGGGCTGACAGGTTGGTTCATCAGTTCTAAATTTTAGCCTTACTGCTGTCTGGAATTAAAGCTTTGCTTACAAGCATTGAAGCTCATTTGAAGTCATGTGACTGGGATAATAAATGCCAGAGTACAGTTTAATGAAGACAGATGTCATGTCTTTGGTTTTGTAATTTCTTTAACCACATCGTGGCTGTGTTCAGATGAGCTTTGTAATTGAAATAAGCCTTCCTAACATTCTTAAATTCCCACTTACGTGCTCACTCTAAGGTCTATCTGGTGGTGTGGTTAAAAGGCGGCTTGGTAGCACTGGATGGCCTCATGTTTAAGGTATTGATGTTTATTCAAAAGTGGTTTTATTCTGAATTCTCATTCTTTTTTAACAAAATGTTTGTAATTCAGTTTTATATAGAGAGGTATTTCTATTTAAAGGTTTATTGATTCTGTAATTATATCACTTTCAGTCAGCTTAGATAAGACTGAAAGCAGGCCGAATCAAAATCTCACAGTTTTCAGTACATGTTTAGCTTTTAAAAGCAGTTTTCATAAATTCAAGTGCCTTTTAAGTGATTCTTAAGGAAAAATAAAAGTATATTGCACCTATTTCTGGAGTTTTTATTATGTCCCAGGCCCTTCTCCAGAGTGTTTTATAAATAAAAGGTTTGGCACCAATCCGCAACCCTCCCTCTGTGCAAGAAGCTATGGCCAAAGATCATTACGTGGTTGGGGATAGGGAGGCGGAGAAGCCTTGGGCTCTGTGCGTAGTGCTCACTTCATGTCACGGGGAAAGTCAAGTTGTTTTTCTTATTTTTAAAAATCTCCTTATGGCTTTAAAAGGTCTTCCTGATGGGCGGAATAAGGCTTTTTAAAAATGATTTTCTTCTTCCGCTCCCCTTTTTTTGCCAGAAACGTTATTTCTTGAAACTTCCCTAAAAGAGAATATTTTGTCATGTGAAGGTAACAGACAAAAAATAAAGGAATACTAAAGGAATGACCTCTCTCTTTACAAAATTCTATGCCTCATTTAAAATTACTCCCTGTTAGCGATTGATGTGAGGTTTTTTGTGAACTTGAGGCAGTGATGATGACAGTTGATAACCTCATGTCAGCAGAGCTACATTCTACAACTGCTCTCCTAGCTCCCCGTTCAGGCTGAGTGACAGGCGCTTTGATTGGATTAGGAGGGTTGGTTTTATGCTTGTTGTCATGTTTTACTATCTAACATTGATGTGCCATGATGGCTCTTAATATTGCCCCAGCTCAAGCCCAAGCATGATACATTCTTACGCAGCAATCGATGGACTAGAAGAGAGGGAGAAAGAGGCGCTGTAGATGTCTTTCATTCAACTTTCCTTCTCTCAAAGAATCATGCTTTCTGATCAGGGCTACGCTTCTAAATTTCTTTAATCCCAGTTTTCCCTCACGTCCATGATAAGCATGAGTGTGGGCAGAGTGGAGTAATTAAGTTTATGCTGTGATTGCGATTGCAGTTGGCAGAACTGGTATGAAACCACATAAAACAGTGTGCAGTGATCATGATTGTGGAAAGACTATCTATTTCAGACTCTCTTTGTTATTTTACTAGAAAACTTGCAATATTGTATCAGGAAAATACTTTGGAAATGTAATATACTAAGTACCCAATTCGTGTCGAAATGTTGGGTTTTATATTGGTAACTTTTATTTTGTTTAGTATTATGACCGAAATAATTACTAATTACTGTTTATGCAGGGGTACTGAGGATGCTTTATTACCATTAGTAGTTGCATGTGGGAAAGAGGGTTGGTATTACTTGAAAGGTTCATGTTGCATGTTAATGATGCATGTCTGAAATTTGTTGTGTCCTTCAAGTGCGATGGGTGGCCTCCGCCCAGGCCTTCCCCACTTTGAGAGGGCTGATTGATGGCCTTGTTAGCATGGGCGGCGGCGCAGCCACTTCACCCTGGGGGCTTCCACTTCCATCTTTTTACACCAGGTGTACTTTGACCTCTCGGGCATACCACCACACAGAACTGTCCTCATTCACTCATTAATCTCATCTTCATTCTTTTTTTTTCCTGCATAATGATTCAATTTTCCAGGAGGTACCTGCTGCCCATCATGGCCAGGCCTTCCTTCCTTCATTGAAAATCCCAGGAAACAGAGCACCAGGCCCTACACTGTGTTGAGCAGAGCTCAGAACCTGTGCCCTTTGCTGTCTGGCTGCTCAGCCGTAGCACGAGGACCCCTTAGCTGAGACCAGCCTCAACAGACCAAGAGGCAAAAGGCATTCCCTAAAGGCACTCAAACAATCTGACATGTGTGAGGCATATCCTGGGAGGTCATGCCTCTCTGTCAGTGAATGAAGTTTCCTAAATTGGTAGTCCAAGAGTCACAGAAGCATTTTTACTTTCGTCCAGTCAGTTTCTTCCCCTAAAATGAAAATTGTTAAAGCTCACCCAGGATCTTGCAGTAAGTCCTGTAGGTCTGCTGCTTCTCAGACAGCCCCTGCTAAAGGGGCTACTGAGTCACCAGTGTGAAAGTGATTCTCTTCAGAATTCTGTCGGAGTCTGTCTCAACAACGGAAAACCCTTGGGAATGAATTGACCAAAAGTATTTTTCTGTATGTGCAGAAAACTATTTCATCCTTCAAGAAGCATTTAAAATTTTTAAAGAACAGCATAGCCCACCTCCCTGGTTTAACAATGGAAGGTCAGATTTTTAGCATAAAAACAAAATGGAGTACAGATAGCTATATTTTTACTTTATATTAATTAGTAATTAGTAAGTTTAAAAATTATAGCAAGAAAAGGTATAACTTGTCCTGTCAGTTGCCATGGTAGGCTTATCATTGAGTTACATTAGAGAAGGACCTTAAGATGACATGAGACCGGGAGGAGCTCCTCACAGGGTTGTCCTGTCCCTTTGAAAGCCTAAACACATAAGGAAGCCCCTGTTCAATCCACAGCTTTCCACATGGTCCCCCAGCACTGCTTGGTAGAGACCAAAAACATGATGCGACAGGGGATGTGCCTTATGGCTGAGAGTATAAGCTTTGCAAGCATGAGACCCTGGATTCAATTCTCAGCACTTGCCCCAGAAAAGAAAGGTTCAAAACAGCTTTTGTTCAGTTATCTTAAAGAGTAGTTAAAGGCCGATCCAGGGGCTGAGCCATAACACAGGCGCACCTTGCGCGACAATCAGGATTTAATCCCAAGCATCTCATATTGTCCCCTGAGCATCGCCAGAAGTAACCCCTCAGCGTTGCGAGGTGTGAGCCCCCACCCAAAAAAAAAGGCCTGATCCAGATGTTAAAGCGTGGAGATACTACACACATTTTGCTTATTGGTCATAGAGGCGAGACAAAGTTGCAAATGAGAATTCACAGTGTGAAGGGTGAGCAACCCGAGTGTCCTGGCCCTACGCTTGTATAATGGCATGATTGGCAGGCGTGTTTGCTCCAGATTCCCCCGAAGAGGGACTAGTTATGGGCATGATTTCTTCTTGTTTATGCTCACAGAGATGGGGACCCATGTGAGGAGTTGCTACTACAGCGGGAGTTAACCATAAAGGGGGTACATGTTGGGGCCAGAGTGATGATCCAAGCGGGTAGGGCATTTGCCTTACACACTGAACAACCAGGTTCGATTACCACTCCCATATGGTCCACTGGCCACCACCAGGGAGTAATTCCTGAGTGCAGAGCCAGGGACTTAACCCTAGACCATACGCCAGTTGTGACCAAAAAGTGCTAAATAATAAATAATAAATAAATAAATAACAAGAGATGTCTGTGCATCGAGTAGATTTGGCCATAATTCAATGCCCTTTAAGCCGACACACAGCATATCTCAGTCAGACCAGGCAGGAGGTGACTTCTAGGTGCGCGTGGTATGTGCTATGAGTGGACTGGGGTCAAGCCCCTCCCAGTAGCCTCTAGAGGTGGCAATCTTTTGGTAGGTGTTAGGATACAAGTCTCTTCCCATGCCTTGAAGCATAGCACACCTGGTTTAGTCAGGAAGACAGGAAGGATACTTAATGGTGCCCGCACAGATGCGTGTCTGATCAGATAGAGTTTGAGAAAGGACAATCCAGAGCCCTTCTGATGACACGGCCACATTCTCATCAGCTACCCCGGCTTGGCCTTTGACAGCAGAGAGGTGTAACAACTGATCTGTAAGGACTAGGGCAGTTCAGGGCCTCTCACTGGGTTGTGAGACGCTGATGTGGTGCTAGGGTTGGGGTTACTATGTTCTAGACAACAACTTACCGCCTAGTCTCTTCATTCACAGCTAATCATCAGAACCATTCCATGGTAGTCCAGGCATTCTGGAAATCTTAATTTTTTTGCTTTATAAATGGAAAGTACTTTTACTTACTACTTCTCTAATTATTGTCTATACTGTACTTCCTGATAAATGACTACTTTATGGAAGTACAGTCTAGCAATTCTGAAGTATAGAATATTGGACTAGTTCTCTCTAGTCCAAATATTAATGGTTTGAATTCAGAGAAACTATAAAATATGAAATTAGCTTTTCTTAGTATTTCTGTACAGCCAAGAGGGTCTTACAGACGCAGCTGACATGTATATGCCTAGGACTTTGGGTTATAGTTCTCTATGAACTACATTTCGTCAGAATAGTAAGATTCTTTGTCCTGAAATTAAAATACTAAAATACCCAGACATAGAAATTTATATATATTTATATATATATATATATATATATATATATATATATTTTTTTTTTTTTTTTTTTTTTTGGGTCCGCAATGCTCAGGGGGGTTTCTCCTGGCTCTGCACTCCAGGAATTACTCCTGGCGGTGCTTGGGGACCATATGGGATACCGAGGATCGAACCCGGCCGGCATGGGCGCCACGTGCAAGGCAAACACCCTACCCGCTGGGCTATCGCTCTGGCCCACCAGACATAAAAATTTAGGTTATCTTCTTGTTGCAACTCTTGCCTCTGAGACAAATACCACTGTTTTTTGATCATCAAAGGAATTTCACAAAATTACTACCAGATATAAATTACAAATGAAGTAGACTATGAGCTCTCTTTTCCTTAATTTTACACTTGAATGAGGCAAAGGAAAATACCTTGGTGGCACTATTTCCTGATGATCTCTTCAAAGTGATGATATCTCAGACAGGGCTCTCCTCTGCCAGCACTGGCCCCTGTGGAACCAAGAGGTGCTGGTGGCCTGTGAGGGAGGCAATGAGGATGTGCCTTGTGCCTCCCCAAGCTCCCTTCAGTTCTGCACTTTGCACCCCTGACACCCTCGGCGCGGAACTGCTGAGCTGGCGGGTCATTTTACTGGTGCAGCTGCACTGGCAGAGAAATGTGTTTCCATGGGACAAATACGGAAGAAAGAAAGGTGAATTCTCACAGTAGCTTACCTGGGAAAGTCCTAGAATTGTTTGCAGGGTTCAGATATAAGTGATGTTCCTCTGACAGATTGTACTAACAGGGTCCTTCAAGAGTACTAGGAACAAAGAATCTGGCTTTTCACTTAAATACTGCATCATGTTTTGGCTACTTAGGATTCCCCATTTAACAGGCATTCAAAGGCCAGACCCTAAGTTTGCTTTGTAAGTGGCATCATTTCTTATCTGACTAGTTTTCCAGTCTTTCTCAGTCCAGAAACCTCTAATTGCGCCATTGCTCTGAATTGTAAGGTGTGATGAACCAAGAAGTGGCCCCCCTATGGTAGGGACACCAGCACCAGGAGGAGAAGTCCATACAGGACAGCAGGTGGGCCTCCCGTTGGGTTTCTCGCTAGCTAGAATCAGAATGTCCTCTTTCTCAGAGCGTGTACCAAATACCTGTTTTCCTCACTCTGCTGTTTTTTTTTCCTTCAGGTGGGAGTTTTGGGGCCTCCAGGGCAGCAGGCACCACCTCCATACCCTGGTCCACACCCAGCCGACCCCAGTCATGCAGCAGCCGTCAACACCGCATGTTTGTGGCTCCCCACCAAGCCCAGCGACTTCTCCACTCCGAGGCCTACCTGAAATACATTGGAAGGACTCACTGCTGAGTCCAGCAGCATTAGCAAGTGGGACCAGACCCTCGCAGGTAAGGAGAATGCTTCAGGTAAGCCTTGTCAAATACAAACCTCCTCAAAGTCCTTTGATGCTGTGACGTATTATGTTATCATAAGATAAATAACCATTTTCTACACCCGGCATGCTCAAGGCTTACTCCTGGCTCTGCACCTAGGAATTACTCCTGGTGCTGCTCAGGGGACCATATGGGATTCCAGGTATTGAACCCATCGGCCGTGTGCAAGGCTGATACCCTACTTGCTGGACTATCACTCCAGCCCTATTTATTTTCTAACTACTGGCTTTGCCCTCAGGGGTCTTAGCAGGGCTCAGGAGACCAACAATTGATTGAACCAAGTCAGTCATTTGTTTTGTTTTTGGTCACTTCCAGCAATGCTCAGGGTTGCTCTTGGCTCTACACTCAGGGACTACTCCTGGCCGTTGCTCAGGGGACCATATGAGATGCAGGAGATCAAACCAGAGTGGCTGCATGCAAGGCAACCACCCTACCTGCTGGACTATCACTCCGGCCCTCAATTTTTTAAAGTGGTATTAATCTGTCATGTTACTCTTTCTTTTTTTTTTTTTTTTTTGCTTTTTTGGGTCACACCCGGCAAGCTAGGGGGTTACTCCTGGCTCGCGCTCAGGAATCACTCCTGGCGGTGCTGGGGGACCATATGGGATACCAGAGTTGAACCCGACCGGCATGGGCGTACGTGCAAGGCAAGCGCCCTACCCGGCTGGGCTATGCGCTCCGCCGCTGTCATGTTACTCATTTTATTCAGCAGACTTAATGTATTCCAGTAAGTACTAAATAATTTGTCTGGGGCCAGAGATGGTACAGGATAAAGGCACTAGCCTTGTATGCTGCCGGGTCGGCCACAGCCCTCGTTCAGATGCCTGCCACCACATAGTCATCCATGGGTTCTGCTAGGGTTACTCTTAAGCACAGAACCAGGAGTAACCCTGACCACCACTGGACATGACCACACAGAAAACTTAAAAATAAATAAAAGTGGGGCCGGAGCGATAGCCCAGCCGGGTAGGGCATTTGCCTTGGCCCCGGCCTTGTGCTGGCCTGGGTTCAATCCCGGCATCCCATATGGTCCCCCAAGCACTGGGAGTAATTCCTGAGTGCAGAGCCAGGAGAAACCCTGAGCATTGCTAGTTGATGACCCAAAAAAAAAAGCAAATAAATAAATAAATAAATAAATAAATAAATAAATAAATAGATAAATAAATAAAAATAAATAAATAAAAGAGGGGTTAGAGCAATAGTACGGTAGGTAGGGTGCTTGCCTTTGCACACAGCTGACCTGATTCAGTCCCCAGATCCCTCAGGGTGATCCCTGAGTACAGAGCCAGGAGTAAGCACCAATGGGTGTGACCCCAAAAACTAAATAATATAACTTGCCTAGTTTCTAGAAAGCTATTTTGGAATTTCTATTGATTTCTAAACCAAATTTGATAATTAGTTGTGGGAGTTTATTTTGTTTGTTTGTTTTTTTTGTTTTTTGTTTTTTTTTGGGGTCACACTTGGCAATGCTCAGGGTTACTCCTGGCTCTGCACTCAGGAATTACTCCTGGCAGTGCTCTCGAGAGGGGACCATATGGGATGCCGGGATCGTCCCGGCCGGCACAGGCTGCCGCAGCTCAAGGCCAAGCGCCCCTACCCGCTGGGCTATCGCTTCAGCCAATTATGGGAGTTTTTGGGTTTGTTTACTTTTTTTTGTTGTTGTTTTAAGGAACGTAGGAGCCGGTAGTTATGGGACCAGGGAGGCAGCTGAGGCAGCTCATCCTTCACAAGCAGGAGCCCTTGAATCTGATCCCTGCACCTCCAGGGCCCGAGGCACCACAGGAATGGCCCCTGAACACCAACAGCAAGCAGCCTGAACAATGCTGAGTGTGGCCTAACAGAACAGTTTGTTAATGTTTTCCTTGCTGTCAGCTGCCATTTCAGAGGAGCCAGATGCTGAAGAAATAGTGCAGTGGTTAAGGCACTCACTGCCTGCATGCAGCCAATTCGGATCAATTCCTGCACACATAGGGGTCCCCAAGCACAGAACCAGGAGTTAAGCCTTGAGCATTGTTTGGTGTGGTCTCCCTGCCCTTAAAAAATAATAACTGAAAATATGTATTACAGTTGCCTACAACAAAATACTAGCAATCAGGGAGCAGAGAGCGGTACACTGGGTAGGGTGCCTGCCTTGGACACACCGGCTTTGGTTTGGCCCCCAGTACCACCTATGTTCCTCTGAACACTGCTAGAGTAAGCCACGAGCACTGCCAGGTATGGCCCAAAAACAAAACAGCAACAACAATTAGTAACAGACCTTTGTGTGCAATTAGGAAAAAAATAATGCGTTCTATTTTCTCTCTTTTGTGAACTCCGTTTGTAAATTAGGTAATTTCCAAAATACAAAGCATGTAGCTATGAGGCATTCTTGCCCAGTTAGGGTTCATTCCTAAAGCCAAGATGTGTATAATAAATGATACAGAAAATTTGCTTGGAAGTGTAGGAGTGCGGATGTAACCCAGCATTAAAGCACTTGCCTTGAATATGTGATGCCCCTGGTTCAGTCCCCAGAACCACAAAAAAAATAAGAACATTTGCTTGGATATAGGTTTTTTTGTTTAGGGCAGCACCCATCTGTGCTTATGACTTCCTTCTGACTTTGTGCCCAAGATTATTCCTGGCAGAGCTCAAGGGACCATATGGAATGCCAGGGACCAAACTCAGGTCAGCCAAATGCAAGGCAAACACTTTCCCCACTGCTCAGGCCCTACCTTGTAGGGCGCACGGACAACTTTTAGTCTATCTGTAGTTTATAGATCTATAGTTTATAGATCTGATGCTCACTAAATATTTTATTTTACTGAATCTTAATCAGATTTTTAGGATGAAGGGGGAAATCTCTGACCTCAGCATTGCTGCTTAGGAGCCAGGGAGACAGCTACTGGGACCATGTGATCATGTGCTTGGCATGTTCATGGCCAAGTTCAATCCCTGTCACTTCCAGGCTAAGCACTGAACCATCTACCACGCTCTCTGGGTGTAGCCCTTTTTAAAAATAAGGAAGGATAAACAGTAAGAATTCTTATTTACATTTTATTTTCAGCTCGGGCGTGATGTTCATTTGTCAAAAGAACAAGAGAGCCGCCTTCCCTCTACTGGCTCAAGAGTAAGGGGCCCACACCACCATGGCAGATGCCTCTGGCGCCTTCGGGTTTGATGCTCAAGAGACACCCTCCAACGTGCAGCCTAGCATACAATCTAGAAAACCTTTAATCATATCAATTAACGTATACTTTTATTGAAGCATAAAAGTTTGTGGAACAGTAGCCATTTTAGTTACTGGGGTGGGGCGGAACAAAGGATGATAATTTTTGGTGCGTTTTGCTTACATCACAAGGCCATTTTTTATATAAGGACACTTTTAATAAGCTATTAATTTGTTTTTGTTATATTGAGTTGACTTTATCAAATACACAAAGATTTTTTGCATATGTTTCCTTTTGTTTGGGAACCAGTTTCCTAATTGGTTATATATGTAGACTTATAGTTTATCTTTTTACTTGTTGCCATGGAACTAAAACCATCACAGGTTTTTATCTTGGCTTAGGTTTTGTTTTGTTTTTTTTGGGGGCTTTTTGTTTTTGTTTTTATATAGAACAAACAAAAGAAAAAAAACACACATACAAAGGTTTACAGATTAGTCGGTTGGCGTTGACAATGAAATGTGAAGTTGGTCCTAGTTCACGTCTCAGAGAGGAAAGTATACTTCTGTCCATTTTCACGTGCCTGAATAGCTTAAGCCACTTTAGAAATCTATGTTAGGAGCTGAAGTGAAGGGTTCACTTCACTTGAAAGGTTGTTTAGGTTCTAGATGTTAGCAGACATGCAC